>SNQJ01S0023156.1:10990-21217 GCA_010110895.2 Picea sitchensis | reverse complement strand
AATCGGAGCCCCAACCCCCTCTACTTATGTGCCCAACATAGGCGTCATTCCAGACAGGAGGCTAAGCAAGAAATGTATCAAGATGAGGCCCAAGAATGTAAATTTGGTTCTCGACGAAGGGGTTAAATTGCACGGTATAGTGACAATGTAGAGAGGCACTGGTGGGAAGATTTGCTATCAATATATTGTCGACAGACTCGCTGCAAAAGTGGAAAAATTAGACCTTTTCAAGGGCAGTGGGTTATGAGCCAAGAATCCTGGTCTTGGAAAATGGTTAGTTGGGATGGATTTTTTTGTTCAAGGCAGATACAAAAAAATCCATATTAAATGGTCGATGGAGTTATGGTGCAAAGGCCTTATTTTTGAAAAGGTAGACTATATATTTTGACGCAAGATCCGAAAGGTTGGAAATCACACCAGTTTGGGTCCACTTGTTTGGTCTTTTTCTCATCCTTTGGTTAGAGGAATTTTTCGAAGAAATCAACAATGATGGTTTTTATTATAAGCGGATATCTCTTTCTTGACATATGGATACATGGGGATGGTGCACATCTTGTTCGGGTTAAAGATTTTAGGAGGTTTAGTGGACACCATCACCATTTAGCATAAAATCTCGCTCTTTCAATAGCCTTTGGATTACCAAGGCATTCCCTTCAGATGCGGAAGATGTCATGTTTATGGTCATTTGAAAAAGGACTATTCAAGGAACGAGAAATGAAGAATATGGGTCAGGAAGTTCATTATTGGACAAGAGAAAGAATCCCTAGGATTCTCCCATGTACAGTCATAGTAATTGAATGACTCACCTCAAAACAAATAGAGTCTCAGTGGGGGACCAATATGAAGAAAGTAGGAGACAAGATAACCTAGATGAGGCCCTCTCTGATAAAATATCGAGTAAGACAAATCCTTCTCCCTCGCATGTAAATTCTTCAATTGCATTTGGTTTGTGAGTAGGACATGATTCTTTCGACTCTCAAGTTACGGGAAAAGACTCGGGAAATTCCTCCCTTCTAGGAATTTCTCGCTTATCAGGCCTTCAACTTGATCCATTTATCCCTATAGTGTCATCAAACATATTAGACCCTCTCCCTGCCTCCTCCTCTCCTTCGATGTGGCCCTAGGAACTCGGCCCTCCGTAAATTCCCCTCCCTCTTCCCTATTCTCCAACCTCAAAATAAAACCTCTAGTCGCACTCCCGGCCATAAAAACCTGTAGCTCTAGGAATTGAAGGAGGACTTGGAACTTTCGTTGAGAAGGGCCCCAAGTCCCCTTAGAGAGGGAAAAAATATTCCATCTCTTTGACATTGAAGTAGGTTACTTTCGAAGTCAAATTAAGGAGAAAAAAGTCTATGATTGGGGTATGTAGAGCATCTGATTTTGGCAAGGTGTCCCTATGGTCCTCCTATCTCTCAACTATCGAGGTTCGATGAATCCCTCAAAACAATTGGCCATCATAAGGTTGTTGGAAATATATAATCCCTCAATTATGATGCTAGAAGAAACCATGATGAAAGGAGTTAAAGTTATAAATTATTTCTATGCTTCATTTCTTGATTGGGAATTCATGGCCACAAATGCCCTTGACTTAAGTTTTAAACCTTTTATACTAATCCAATGCACATATAGATTCTATAGATTTTAATATAATGCAATGCCTAGTCATCTTACCAACTAGAAATGCCATGTTACATGTACAGTCGTACGGTTTTTGCCATGCGTTACCCTTGAAGTGGTGACATGTGTCACCTTTAACTTTTCCCTTTGACTTTTGCTTGTTGACCAAACTTTGACCATCCATAACTTTTGCATACAAACTCTGCTTGAGGTGATTTTTGCACCATTGGAAAGTTATCACCGAGCTCTATGCATTGGTGTAATTTTCAAGGGAATTTGGGATGATTTATTTTTTATCATTTATGAACCATTATGGACCTCTATGGATGTTCTGGATCCTCCTGGACCTCTTTGAGCATTCCCGGATCCTCCCAGATCATTCCTCCCCATTTGGAAGCCTTTTGGACCACTAAAAGCTTTGATTACTCAACAACTAGGTGAGGGTAGAGTTCCCTCACCCTTCCAATCTCCATCCATTTTGCTTTACTATGGATGTTCTCCCTGATCCCTCCCCGGACCCTTTTGAGCATTCCCCGATCCCCTGCATCATCATTCCTCCCATTTGCCTTTACCACTGCAAAGCTTTGATTACTTCAACAACTAGGTGGAGGGTAGAGTTCCCCACCCATCTCCATCCATTTGTTTTACCTACTCCCTTAAGACCAACTCCAATATATTCCACATCACCTTGATGTGAAGTCATGATTCTTTCCTGGGTCGGTGAATAACACATATTCTTGTAGCTCATTCAAATATTATGGAGCAAAATCATCAACTGTCAGAACTTGAATAATTTTATCTTCATCCATAATCATTTTGTAACAAACTGCTAACATTGTATTTATAAAAGATCAACGGCCTCGTCGAAAAGAAGTACATAGCAAAAAGATCTTGAGTCTAATACTAGGACTTATCGTATCGGATTCCAAGTTCACTAGCCTATATTTCGAGTTATCCAAAAATACTACATTCCATAAATCCTTACATGAATAAATTTTGAAAAATTGATGGCCTGATAATTGACAAAAGAAACACATGATTATATTTTATTTCGGGATCGACTTCTAGTCATTGTTATCCCCCACTTTCAGGGATAACTAGGAGATTATGTCTCGAGGCCCACAGGTCCTAGACATGGAGTACTGAGAGCCAGATCGACTTGAGCATGACCCTGGAGGGCCCATCTTTTCTCCCTTTCAGCGCCTCCATTTTATCAGCAACAACAACAACATCCATCACCTTCGTCTTGGTCCTCTATCAGAGATGGTTCTTGCTCCATGAGGTAATGAGTCTAGGTATCATGGTATGTGTCACTCTGATCCTCAAAACCTTTGAATATGTGCATTTGATTCCTTTGTTTCTAACGGGTTCTTGGATCTTATGCTTGTGCGCTTGACCATGTCTGGGGGGAATGACACGATGCCTTAGAAAGCTTATGTCCATAGGTTTTGAGTTTCCATTGGGGGAATTTCTAAAAATCCATCGTCAATTCTCGTCATACATACCACTTTCCATCTTATTTCCCGCTCACCCATCCCATTGCACTGGTCTGGGGATAGGGTTAGCCAATCATTTAGGGGTTGTACCTTACCTTGTGGGAAGAATGAGCTAAAGGCTTGGGGGTAAAAGCAGCTGACAATAAAATCCTAAGAATAAAACCTTGAGATGCTTCGCCCAGGGATCCCCAAGAAAGCAATAAAAAGTTTCTCAGCAAGAAACAGAGGGACCCGTAAAAATAAATCAAGACCTAGTTGAGGGATGGGGGGTCTCATCACAAGCCAACTCATTAGGTCCATGGATGCCTGACGGTATGACACTACCAACATCTGGTTACCACGCCAGGGTAGTGGCTCTTGGTTGCATGGCCAAGAGAAAGGGGGTCTCATCACGAGCCAACCTTCTCATTTTTGTGAAAGCACTTGTGGGTAACATTTCCACCTCTAGTCACCAAGCCAGGGAAGTGTCCCTTGACTAGATTCTTGAGATAAAAAGCAATAAAAAGGATAAAAAACAATAAGACAAGACCTGGTTATAGGATAGGAAGTCTCATCACGAGCCAACCTATTCGGTCCATGAGCATCTAGCGGTATGAAACTACCAGCATCTGGTCACCAAACCAGGGTAGTGGCTCTTGGTGGCATAGCCAAGAGAAAGGGGGTCTCATCACGAGCCAACCTTCTCATTTCCTTGAAATGTTTGTGGCTAACATTTCCACCACTGGTCACCAAGCCATGTCAGTTTCCTTTGATTAGCATCTTGGAAAAAATAAAGATTAAAATGCATGAATGGGCTTGGAAATATTTGCATCCATGACAGGTGTAGCTCACCCTCCATAGAGGCACCCACTGGTAAGTCGTCCCTGCTATCACTGCACCTTCTGCCCAGGCATCCCGATCCACCTCACCCACCTACATGACTTGTATTTAATCCTTTCCAGAAACATCCCTCTACCAGTAGACACTAGCCCAATAGGACATCCTGTCACTTTCCCCAAACTTGTATTGCATACTTGTATAATATCTTTGAGCACCAGACTGGGGTAAAGGGGTTTTATGCACATGTTTAATAAATATTGATGATTACATGTGATTGGCATTGCTATGATCCCTGTAACTTATGAGCCCATGGAGGGTGTAGTTGTTGATGTGCAGGATCATGCCCGATGGACAAGTACCATGTTGGACAGGTACACATGGGGAGATGATCAGTTCGGACCTCCATGGGGCTGAAGAGCCCACCAGATAGATGATGAGACCCCAACAGGGGGCAGAGATAGGGCAAAGTGTGTGTACCAGGGAAGAGTAGAAGAATCCACCAGAGGCAGCTGAGCAGACCTGTACCTAGGGGGGTTGAGCCCTCTCCACAGGAACGTTGGCCTTGGAAGGCCCATGGCATCTCCCAGGATGCACATGACGTCACCCAGTAGTATGGACACTTTGGGAGGCATCTTTGGCAGTTTTGGCACGTGTGGCAGCTTGGAGAAGCCCAAGGAGGGCTAACGTTTTGCTCCAGGAAGTTGCATTTTCCCTAGAAGGGGCTAACGTCACCCTCGAAAGGGGATGATGTCTCTCTATGTCTTGATTAGGGTTTTAATTTAAGCATTTAATGTAAAACAATATGATTTTAGTATTTTGGCCTGGTCGACCTTTTAATGACCTAAAATGTAATTTAGTTCATTGCTACTGTATAAATTGAGCGTTTTAACCTTCATTTTTTCATCATCTCTCACTCACCACTTGGTGAGGTCTGAAATTTGTGCCCTATTCTAGGGTTTTGGCTGAAATAGTGAGGCGCACTTTTTGAAGGAAGATTTTCTTGGCATATTTTGTCATTTCTCTTGGTGGAAGGTATTACAACTAGGGTTTGCTATATGATTTCTTGGTTAAATGTAAGTGAATTTCTACAAAAATTCTTGATTGAATGGTTGTAGTGTTAGTTTCTTGCATTTATTATTATAATTTGTTGAATTAAACCCTAGGTGACAAGCACACGCTAAGGTCCTTGTCTCATGTCCCTATCAAGATTTTAAGCCATTTTATTTGTTGAAGAGGATAGAGCCTTGCCATAGCAACACTATATCCATCTTCTTCTAGCTAGCCATTTTTTCTTGTTTGTTGAGCTAAGAAGGAGAAAACACACCAAGGCCTAGGTTTCTACACCTTGGTGAGCCGATTTTCCCTAGGGTTTGTCTAGTGGAGCCTTGATTTAGCAACACATCACTCACAAACTCTCTTTTCTTATATCAATCATTCATTGAGCTAATCGTTTTTCCATTGAGCTAAAGAAGGAGGAGAGAGCACTAAGGCCTACGGTTTCTACACCAAAGTGAGCCTCTCTCCCCTAGGGTTTCGTTGTTGAAGCCTTTCTTTAGAAACACCTCAACACTTTACCCTCTTGTCTTTGGTTTCACTATCTCTTATTCCTTCAACCTTTGCATCCTCTTTTTGACTCCATATACCCTAGGAGCGCATTGATCTAAAGCCTTGTGTGTTGAGTACTTTGATCTCAAACAACTTCCAAACACTTTGAGCAATTTCTCACTAACTTTTCTAACCCTAGCCTAAGACTAATCTTCTAACCCTATTGTTGCTACCTTTTACTCATGCTATAAACATATTTATTGCAACATCTATTGTCTTTTAAAGAAATTGAATGATTAGCTAAGATGTTGCTTCAAGTATTATTACATTGATGATAAATTGCCATTGTTTATTGTGAAGCTTCATTAGCATTTATTGTGAACTGACATATATATTTTAATCATTTCCATTGTACAAATTTGATTTGCTTCAAAAATAATATCATTTATCAATTTCTTATTATCAGAAAAGTCATTGATTATATGAAGTACTAACCAGAAAGCAAGCTTGCATATGCCTAGTTTCTTTGTTGCTTTGTCTCGGGCAAGTATTCTTCGTGGTTATTACTTTTGGTTATCTTTATTGGCTATAAGCCAGACTTTCTGATTAGGTGGTGACTTGTGAGGGGATTATTATCACTTAGCCTTGCTAAACCTTTTTCCTTCTCAAAACCCCAAGTCACCGGGGACGTCTCCCCTAGGCCTTACCTCCCTAAATAGAAAGAACCTTCCCATTGAGGTGACAGTGGTGGGATTGGTTCAGTTATGCTAGTTTAACTTTCTTACATCCATCTTATACCTTAACTACAAACTGTGCAATAACATTCACCATTGGTTGTGTTACTGGTGATGTCTTTTTTTTCTTCCCAACTACCATCCAAACTTCTTTAACAGGTGGTGATGCTTTTGTTGATCCAACTATCCCCACATTTTCATGATTTAGAGGACTTGTTTTCTTTGTTGTTGTCAATGTTGCTTCATCTTTATCAACCTCATATGCCCAACTTGAAAGAGATGGGGAGTTGGGGAGAACCTTTCTTTCTATCCACATATCAAGAGTATATGAAGCATTAATGCTTTATATTCATGGATCAAAAGAATTTGAAGCCTTACTCTTCAATTGAGGGACAAGATTTGAATGATTCAAAGGTGTCTCGTGAGTAGACATGCCTTTGGAATGGGGCATTGGATCTACATATGTGGAAGACTCATGGCTCAAAGAATCTGGATCTGGAGAATATTTGTGTTTTTTTTTTATAATTAGTTGATGATCTTCATTGGAGCCATCCCACCAAGTTGATTTACGTTGTTTCTTCCCAACCTTCATATTTCCCTTAGTGCATTGAGTTGTTATGTTCCATGTTTCAAAACAATCCCTACATCATAGGGAGATTATTTCATAGTCCATCTTTTAGGTCCAGGAGTAGTTTTTGTAGGCCAAAATAATTTATGCTGGAAACCCTTTACTAAAATCCATTTTGACATAAATTTTGGCATATGAGGTGATGCTATGAAATATAGTTTATTTACTTGCAAATGAAAGGGCAGATTCAGAATTCTGACCTAAACTGGAGAAGAAGAGAGAACAACGGTCATAGGATTGAAGCAAGGATTCCAAGGCATCATGTACAAACTTGAGTTTCCCCAAAACCAGGGGAAAGAATCAAGGATCAGATCCCTATCTTCTGCAAGATCAAACTTGACAATGAAGAAACCCTTCGAGAAGGGGTGAATGAAAAAATATTCCTTAATTAAAGGCTTCCAATGGGATGAGATCCAACCATTTAGATCCACAAGCCGTGACCAAATCCCATTAAATCGATAGATTAAATCATTTTCCTAAAAGAATTCTTCTTCATACTCAACTTCCTGACCCATGAGAAGAGAAATCGTTGGGGCTTCTTGAACCGTAAACAGAGAAGAGGGGGGAGAACGGGCTGAGATATGAGATTTAACAACCTCACTAAAAGAAACTGAGGCTCTACCCACATGACTGGAAGAAAGAGGCATGCATGGTTGAGCAATAATGCAAGGTTTAGCAGTACCGCTGTGAGGACTGGAGCCAGATCTGTTGCGAAAGGAAGCCAACATCTCCATGACGGAGAGAAAAACTACGGCCAAGAGGTCGAGTTGCAAAAGGAGAGGTGGCTAGGGATAAACCCTAGCTATGGCTGTGGTCATGAAGAGCAGGAGAGAAATTCTTTTTTTTAATTTTATGGATTATGATATTTAATGTTGTCTTCATCCATAATCATAGGAGGCTCATAAAGCTTCAAATTATCAACATTACCACTAAATACATTTACATGTAGGCTGGTAGATCTAAACGAAAGGCATTAGTACCAATATTTTCCAAGATGTTGAGTGGACCATATTGGATTGGCCTTAGATTTTTACCTTCACATTTCAATATATCCTTGTTGATATGTAACCATACTTGATCATCGACTTCAAATCGATGATCAACCTAATGTTTATCATTCCTCTCCTTATATTTGTCCTAGATTTTCTCTAATTGTTCATGTATTGCTTGATGTACCCACTAAATCTTTTGAATGAACCTTAGATATTTATATGTATCATCTTGTCTATGTTCTTTTCCTGCTTCTCCAAAAAAAAAATCCATAGGTGATTTAGGAAAGTACCCCAAACATACTTCAAAAGGAGTTTTCTAAGTAGAAGAATGCATGGCATGATTATAGGCATGTTGTACATAAGGTAATTGTTCATCCCATAACTCACTATGCTTGTTGCAGTATCCTCGAAGTAGATGTACCACTATTATGTTTACCACATATGTCTATCCATCTGTCTGCGGATGAAAAATTGTGCTCTTCTTTAGCTTAGTTTCCATGAGCTCCCATAAATGAGAACAAAAAATTCCCAAAAAGAAAGAGTCTTGATATGATATAATAGATGTAGGAAGTCCAAAATGAACCTATACATTAGCAAATAACATATATTATATATGTTCAGTTGTGACATGTTTCTTGCATGGCATCAAAATACACATCTTGTTGAACCTATCCATGACAACATATAGATAATCATGACCTGTCTTGGACATCGACAAACCTCCTACAAAATCCATGGAGATACTTTCCCATGGTTGAGAAGGTAATGGAAGTGGTGTATAGAACCCCAACTTTATGTTGCTATGCTTACTTGTGGCACACATAACAAACCCTTTGATATACTTGGAAATTGTTTCATTCATTCGAGGCCAATACAAATATCTCTGTAATTATGCTATTATCTTACCAACCCCAAAATGACCAGAAATGAGAGATGTATGAGCTTCTCTTATTGTATTTACTCTTTCATCTTTGGGTATACAAATATTTACAAGATGGTATAACAAACCGTCATGCATATAATAATCTACATGTTGATTTCCACGAGTTAATGCATCATATACCTCTTTAAAATATTCATCCCTGGCATATTTTTCTACATATCTTTCATGAGCTAAAGAATTATACCCGAGCATTGTGGATGCAATAATCACTGGTCTTGAAAACATATCTACAACCTTGTTATGAATACATTTCTTATACTTGATTACCAAATGAAACTATTGTAAGAAACCCATCCACCGAAGTGTTTTGATTGTTGTAGCTTGGTATGTGACTACAAATACTGTAAGATTTGATGATCTATATGAATTATAGTTTCCTTTCCGATTAAGTAATGCTTCCATTTGTTTACACTTTGTACCAACTCATACAATTCATTGTCATGTGTTGGATAGTTAATCACATCTTGTGTGAAATTCTCGGAATGATAACATATAGGTTTACCTCGTTGCATCAAGACTGCTCCCATGGAATATCTACTTGCATTGATTTTAATTTCAAATGGTTGTTGTAGATATGGCAAAGAAAAAGCTAGTGCGGTGCTTATCTTTTCCTTCAATGTCTCAAAGGCTTTATGCTACTTTCCTCTCCATTGAAAAACGTGTTTAACACTTGTAAATGCATGTAGAGGAGTTGTTATGTATGAGAAATTAGCAATGAATTTCCTCCACTACTGTACTGCTCCTAAGAAGCTCCTGACTTTTGTGGAAATAGTTGTCTTGTTTCACAATGACTTCTACTTTTGCAGGGTCTATCTTTAGCTGACCATTCCCTACAATGTAACCCAAATATAACAGAGAAGTTTTTCCAAATTCACATTTAGATAACTTGATATGTAAATTATCCTTTTTCAAGAGTTCAAAGACTTTCTTGACATGTTTTATATGATCTTCCCATATTCAACTAAAGATCAATATATCATCTAAAAAGACGGCAACAAAATCATCTATGTAGGGTCTGAACACATCATTCATTACCCTCATAAACATTGTTTCCCCATTGCATAACCCAAATGGAATAAATAACCTTTCAAACCATCCTTGCTTGGTCTTGAAATAATTTTTCCATATGTCACCTTCTGCAATTATGATCTGATGGTAACCACTTATCGAATCCAACTTAGTGAAATAAGCAACATTATTTATTTGATCCAATAATTGATCAATTCTGGGAAGAGGATAACGGTTCTTTACCATAATATTTTTCAGGGCTCAGAATTCAATACACATCCTCCACATGCCATATTTCTTTGGAACTAATACAATAGGAGAATCACACAGAGAAGAGATTGGCCCGATGATTCATTTATCGAGTAACTCTTGAAACTATTTATTTATTTATGCATTCTCTATCATTGATTACCTATACATTCCAATATTTGGAAGAGGAGCATCC
>SNQJ01S0023155.1:122842-135992 GCA_010110895.2 Picea sitchensis | reverse complement strand
CTTGCTGATTTTTGTCATTAAAATTTACATTACGGTCAACACTCATCCATGGGACCCTCGTTTATGGTTGTACCTCCTCATAAAAAACATTGAGGGCAACACTTTTTTAAGGGGGGTGGAATGTTGGGATCCTCCCTAGGGGTGTAATGGGGGGTCAAAGGGCTCATAGTAGAGTAATAATTATAGAGGTCATTCAATATAAGGTGGACCGAGTCCACTATGCTTGTTATTATTAAATAAGGCCCACTATGGTAGTTAGTATTGAATAAATGTAAGGGGGTCTCATTAAAAAAGGTCCACTAGGTAGTTAGAGGTTGTTATGATTAGGGTTCGCTTGTTAGTTATAAATAAGGATGAAATCATCCTTATGAGGGGTGTGGAGTTTATTGTATATGGATCTTAGCTCATTGAGAAGTCACCCAACCTTAAGAGGCAAGTGAATAGAAGTGGATTCCTTTCATAAAATTATCAATTGTAAGGTGTTTCCCTACCTTAAAAGTATTTTTATATAATCAAGTAAAGGGAATTTTCTATGGTATTCTTGGATATCTTGTATGTGAGAGCATTTTCAGATTTTAGGTACTTAGCAATAACAAGATTTCATTTAGCTAATTTTTCTCAGTATATTTTCTTAATCACCCATTTATATAAGGATGATTCAATGAACATTTGATTGTTGAATGTCCCTCAAAGTTTCTTCTAATTTCCTTGTAACATTCTCCCAGCATATTTTCTTGGTCATCCTTGATTACTCAGAAATGCAATTGTTTGGTTGAATCCTTATAACCTACACCCATAGGAATTTGTTTGTTGTTCTCTTGCACGTAATCAATTGAATGAACTTTGATTTGGGCTGTCGACACACACACACACACACACTTCATTTTCCTCCCCTAACCCCTACAAAGGGGTCTATCACTTCTCTCGTATTCTCTTCCCATATAATAGTTTAAACCTTCCCTTGTACTTGCACGATAAGTAATCATAAATTCATTCATTGTCATTGAAAAATGTATTAATGCAGCAAAGAGTTGTCATCCCATTTATCTTCTTACAATGCTCTCAGCACAACATTTTAGCACCCAAAAACTACAACCCACCTCTCGGGACCTAGAAAGTGGGAACCTAAAGGGATCCACCCAAAACCATATATCATCACAAGTAGATGAACATAGTTATTCTAATTTTATAATATCATCGTCACTTGAGAAGATCCATGTTCATATAAGATCTATGGTTGATAATAGTGAGTATGCTGCCACTTGTAGGAGAATTGTAACAAGTAGCAAGCTATCTAGCCAGTTAGCAATATTTCAGTTTCACACCAATAAATATTATGTTTTCAATGAATGTATATGCTTTATCAGTTAAGCATGCGGTATCATGCCACAAAATTCAACAATTCTAGGGCAACAAATATCAAAGACACCACCAAATTGCTTTGTTTTTAATGAATAGATGTGTTTTATCACTTGATCATGAACTTCAATGCCATATAAATCACCAATTCGAGGTCAATATAAATACTTTTAAACCTGAAGGTTACCTGCATTTACCTGCCCAGACAGCGGTGACTTGTTCTACTTAGTTTCACCAATAATCCCCACAAGAACACAGCCCATTATTGATATGATGAAAGCGGCTAACATCCCTTAAAATAATTTCTCTCCTAGAAATCTTTGAGATGAACTTTATGGCATTGTGGCAATCACCACATGCCCGAAGGTTTTTCACAATTCTGATTGACGATCCTGGGGGTGTACTAATAATCCCAAATGCAATGGCCAGCTTCTCACTGTGGTAGCAGAGAACATGTCCTTTGTGTTCCTCCTCCAAATCATGCAACACAAAGTTGGTATCTGGCATATACCCTATCTCCTTAATCTGCTCTGTCAGTCTCTCCAATGTTGTATATATCTCCTCTGTTTGTGGGTGGGACCTGTCATTAACCATAAATGAATGCACCCTGTTCTTGACCTCAATCCAACTATAGCCTGGCTTCTTTTGTATGCCCCTGCTTTTCATCATTTGTCTCACCCTTCCTACCTCATCCCACCTGCCAGCTGCAGCATAGATATTTGACAGCAGAACATAAGTGGATGAATTATCTGGTTCCAGCTCAAGAAGGTATTCTGCGGCTAGTTTTCCTAGCTCAAAATTTGCATGAATTCTGCAGGCACCGAGTAATGCTCCCCATATAACTGCATTAGGTTTGAACGGCATACTATTGATTAATTCCTCTGCCTCATCCAGCCGACCAGCACGACCAAGGAGATCAATCATACAACCATAGTGATCGGCCCTTGGAGTGATACAGTGATCTCGAATCATAGAATCATAGTAGTGAAAACCTTCTTCCACTAGGCCTGCATGGCTGCAAGCAGAGAGAACACCAACAAATGTAACGTGGTTTGGCTTAGATGTTGTCCCTAACATCAGTTCAAATAGCTTAAATGCATCCTTTGCACAGCCATTCTGGGCATATCCTCCTATCATTGCAGTCCATGATACTGTATCTTGTTCAGGTATATCATCGAACACCTCCCTTGCATCCTCTATGCTCCCACATTTGGCATACATGTCAACAAGGGCACTGCTGACACACACATCAAAGCCAAAGCCAGTTTTAATAATATTGCCATGAATATGCTTACCATGCTCCAGGGCAGCTAGGCTGGCACATGCACTTAAAACTGAAGCTAAGGTAAAGTGATCTGGTGTTATGTCTGTCCATTCCATTCGACAGAAAAACTTCAGAGCCTCTACTCCATCTCCATTCTGGGCATATGCACCAATCATTGCATTCCAAGACACTTCATCATGTTCAGGCATTTTATCAAACACGTTGCGTGCATCCTCCATGCTTCCACATTTTGCATGAACATCAACAAGAGAATTTCCCACAAAGAGATTTGACTCGAGCCCAATTTTCACAATGTAACCATGGAGACTCATACTCCACTTTGTAGCTGAAATAGTGGCACATGTGCTCAGAACGCTTGAAAAAATAAACTGGTTCGGCTTCATACCTGATCTCAGCATTTCAGAAAAGAGATTCAGAGCTTCCTCACCCAGTCCATACCGAGCATACCCGGCTATCATGACACTCCACAGTCCATCATCTCGTTCGGACATTTTTTCAAACAGGTTGCAAGCGTCCTCAATATTTTCACATTTGGCATACAAATCAACAAGGGCACCCGCCACAAAAACATTTGATTCAAACCCACTTCTGATAACACCAGCGTGAATCTGTTTGCCTTCTCGCTCGCCCAGTGACCGAGTGCAAGCGCTGAGAACACTAGCAAACGTGAACTGGTTTGGCCATATGCCTGCCCTCTGCATCTGCCAAAATATCTTGTAGGCTTCTTCGGCATGTCCATGCCGAGAATATCCTGCAATCATAGTATTCCAGGAGACTTCACTCCGCTCAGGCATTTTGTCAAACAATTGGCGTGCATCCTCTAAATGGCCAAATTGGACATATCCTGCAATCATCCTGTTCCATGAGAATTCGTCTCTCTGAGGCATTTTGTCAAACATATGGCGCGCATCTCTCAAACTCCTGCACATTGCATACATTTCCAGAATATGGTTTGCCAAAAATGTGCCGCGCTTGCAACCGTTTTTTATAATATGGCTGTGAAGCCGTCTGCCATCTAGCAGGGATTTCCTTTGAATGCATTCTTTCAGCAAGCGAGTATAAGTGTCCGAGTCCATTCATTTGGTATACTGGAACAAATTATAGCTTCTGCAAACTTACTACAAAGGATTGCATTATCTGCATTTCATCAGTTGGACGGGTAGTAATTGGTAAAATTTTCTCCCATTGAGATTGCGTTCAATAATTTTCCTCCCTCGGCTCTAGAGAGATTATTATTGTGGAACGAAATCCACCATTCCTTCAGCACGCGAGCACAAGTGTCCAGGTCCATTCATTTGGTCTGTTGGAGTCAATTATTGCTCCTGCAAACTTACTACAAAGGATTGCATTTTCTGCATTTCTCTGTTGGACTGCAATTGGTAAAATTTCTCCCTTTGAGAACGAGTTCAATAATATCCCTCCCTCTACTCTAGATTGATTATCAATGTGGAACGAATCCACCAGACAATATGCCGATGTAATTACTAGAGTAATCAACGTGAAACGAAATTCACTGAGGGATCTGTGACATAGGTGATAGATTGATGTTATAAGATTCAAATGATTATTTAGTTTGTTTTTGCATTTTTGTGAATATGGTATGATGCAATGCAATAAATGTTAAGTCGCCCATTCAACTTCTTAAAAATAAAATATCGGTAAATAATGCTCATATGCTAAAGTGAATTTTTTTCATAAATATTACTTTATTATTCACACTAAGTATATAGCAATGAGTTTTTCTTTTGACTTAATATAAAAGATATATTTTTTTAATATAATAAAAAAACCGGTTAATGATCATTATTTTAAAAAAATCTATAAATTATCACAGGTATATTATTAATAATGTTATGCTAAAGTTAAAAATTTTCATAAATATTATGTATATTATTAATATTTTTATAAATATTATGTATATTATTAATAATGTTATGTTAAAGTGAAATATTATTTTATTATTCACATTAATTATATAGCAATGAATTTATCTTTTGACTTAATGTAAAAAATATATATATTTTTAATATAACAAAAAAACATGTTAATAATCATTATTTAAAAAAAAACTATATAAATCATGAGATGTATATTATTAATAATGTTATTATTATTAGACTAAAGAAAGATATCTTATATTACTTATTAATGTATATAAATATTTTTTTATCTCATATTTTATGTAAAACGAAATTTCTTGTTAAAGTCAATGTGTTTTTGGAGTTTTTATGTTTTTAAAAGTTTTAATTAACACAACCAAAAGCATTTGCATCATGTTTTTATTTTAAATTGAGATCACTTACTGTATTGAAAGGTATTTATTTGAATTTTAATAAAAAGTTGAAAAGTAATGTTTTTTTATTTTTTTTCACAAGAAAAATTGCTCTTATATATTATATATATAAAAAGTCGTTTTATAAGTACAAATTTTTGATACAACGAATTTTGTTTGTCCAAAGACAAGATTCAGATTTACAGGATCAATCAACGCCGGACGAACTATGGGATATCAACAAAACACTTTAGCAACCTTCGGGCAATGACACAAGCAAACCTATCAATAGTAGCCTTCACATGCTACCTATATAGAATATGTTCAATCCATACAACATTCCCAAGATCCGATAACCATAAAAAAAACTATAATCTACATAGCAGAAAATATAGAAATACATCAATAAAGAGATAGAAACAGAGATGGACCCACTAGCCCATCCTCCATCTGAAAGTATGTTAATCTGCCTTCTGGAAATTCCAGAGCTTGTTTGGAAAGCTCGTCAGCCTCCCAGTTGAAATATCTATAAGTATGCATGTAGTCTAAAGCCGAGAAATCTAGAATGAAAGTCGTGATCCAATCTTTCCAAAAGTTCAATCCCAAGACTTGAAGGTCACATTTTCGGTTCAGCCAGTGTATTATAATCTTTGAGTCACCAACCACCTGAAGATCATATATATGTAAGCGGATAGCCAAGGATAGCAGTGCCCACACTCCTAAAAGTTTTACTCTGGTGTTTGTGCCTAGACCACAGTTCATCATCCACATGTACTTTGTATGACTATTTACCCTGATAACACCCCTTACTCTGCTAAGCTGACCATTTCTTTGAGCAGCCCCATCAAACCAACATGTTGGTCTTCCATATAAAATCTTAGGAGGCAATTTTAATTTAATGGGAGGTTTCAATTTCTTCTTTGTTCTCCCTAACCAACCCATGATCTTGTAGAGCCCATGATCCGATTTTTATTTACAACAATATACATGTCTTTACTCATATCTCTAATGATATTGATACAATGTAAATAACACAATTACCTTATCATAACACAAACAAGAAATTAATGTATTTTATTGAGTTATTGACTTGCACAACACATTCTTGAAGATTATGTTCATAAAAGGATTATATTTCTAAACCAAAGTACAAAATTCTAAGAATTTCAAGCAAAAATAGAGAATTAAGTGTAGACTTGTAAAATGAATTCAAAGTTGGTGGAAGCAAAATGATTTAAAGTCGTATTATAGTAGTGAGCATGGGCATAAGCTTAGAATTATTATAGTGCTAGTAGATGCTCAGGTCTAGTAAAAATTCTTTAGGTGTTCATTTATTATTTAAACTGGTAGAATTTGTTTGAGCATACTCATTGTTTGTCATGTGTTTCAATTAAGTTTATAATTGCTTAGGTTGGTTAAGGGAATCTTCGTCCAAATGCTTGATTTTGTAATATGTAGTGTGTTGTTTCTATTTCAACTTGTGTACCTATGTAGTTATGTCATGTATTCTCATAATGATTGTGAAGCTATGCACAATTTTTGTAGCTCAGTGCTCCCAAAAATCTTGTAGCATGTTTTGAGTTTCATGAAGTGTCTTGGTAAAAGTGGGGATGTTTGTATGACTATCTTCACAATATCTTTAAAAATTTTTCGACTTTCTTTTTAAATTATGGATATCATCCACAACCACTATTGTGCTTGCTAATTTTCTTCATTGCGTCATCTTGCCAAAAAAAATTGAAGTTTTGATAGTAGAATGGGTAGTTTTCACTAATGGTCATGATCTCCTCATTTTATGACAAATTTTGTAATTCCTATGTGCTTCAATGCCATGAGAAACAAGAGATTTAATAAGTTTTACTAACGTTAATTGTCCCTTTTATCAATGTAGATAAATGATATTTTCCTTATCTTCATATAAAGTACTCTTATATCTTAATAAATTTGACTTTATGCAAACTATTCAATCAATATTATAATTATATTGTCTAATCACATTATTAAACATGAAACACTATCAAGTCTTTTCAAAAGAAATTATGATGATTTTCAAAATAATATTAATTGATAAGATTAATACTATTTGCGAGATTTGGATCTTGCTTTTACAAATATTCTATTATGATTGGTCATTTAATTAAACACTTTCATTCAATTATGTAGAGGTTTAAAGATATTTGTGAGTTATTTGTCTCGGCTAAGATGGGGATGTTTGTATGAGTATTTCCATACTGCTTCTAAAACCATTCAACTCTCTTGTTAAATTATTTATCTCACCCACAACCAATATTATGCCTGTTAATTTTCGTCATAGTGACATCTTGCTCAAAAATGATGTTTTGATAGTAGGATGAGTAGTGTTCACTAATTACCATGATCTCCTCATTCTATGAAAAAAATTGTAATGTTTATGTGCTTAAATGTCATGGGAAATGAGGGATTTAATAAGCTTTATAAACATTATTTGTGCCTTTTATCAATGTCCATAAATGATCGTTGTCTTATCTTATATGAAGTACTCTTATCTTAAAAAAAAATAAAAAAATTCTATAAATTATTGAATTAATATTACAATTGTATTGTCTAATCACATTATTAAACTTGATCTTTTCAAAATTTTCTTATGAGGATTTTCAAAATAATATTAATTGCTAAGATTAACAAATTAATACTATTTGCAAGCTTGAGACCTTCTTTGTACAAATAGTTATAGGAACTTCTATTCAACTTTGTAGAGGTTGAAGATATTTGCAAGTTACTTGTTTATGGGATAGGTTCTAGAAAGTTGTGTTATGTCCAAATTGAAGGATTAATTGTGAAACTTGTATGGCTAGGCATTTTTCTAGATTCATATCTTGAATGCTTTCCAATAATATTTTTAAGTCCTTGTTATGTAAGGATTGTAGATTTCGCCTTGGGCGACAAGTTTGGTTGACTTCTTTTAATTTATTTATTTTTAAACAAAGTCAATCCAAGTTTCTCAAAAAAAATTATATTAAACTAATATTTTTAAAAATAAAAATATTTTTTTTTAATTTTTTTTTAAAATCAAATAAATTATTTTACAATTGTGGCATAACATTGATTTGATAGTTTTCCCTTTTGTTGCAAGCAAATTGTTAAATTTAATAATAATAATTGGAAAAAAATGACATCTCACCAAGTAAGTAGGGAAATGTTGTCAATCATTTAAATGAATTTAAACAAAATTATGAAGATACCATAAGGGTTTCACCTTATTTATTTCTCTCATCCATGACATTCCTTCTATCTCAATATGAATTAACCCTAGAGAAACACAAGCATATTTGTTTAAGGCTATAAACTCACACCATGATTCCATGCTTGTGCCTCGTGCTTTTGTCATTTTGTTCGTGAAGTTTTTGTTTAGACTTTCCTCATGAAGTTTCCATTTAAACTTTCCTTGAATCTACATTGCTTTAAACTTGGAATTGAAGGAAGAATACCATGCCAGTGCAAAGGAAGAATATCGCATTAGCCCAACATTCTAGCATTGATTTTAGGTATGTTGATTGTTTATGGCTTTTGGATCACTTTTCCCTATATGCATATTTTACATTGTTCATCTCCTTCACAAGTTTTGTAAGGGATGGTTGGATGGAAATAATATTTATGGATAGTGATTGTATATTTACAATCAAATAACACTAGCAAAATCTAGATCCCCCTCTTGTTGCTTTTCTTCCTTTACCATCATTTTTTCGTCAAGGCAAGACACACAACTGATGAAATAAATATCCCTTATATTCTATGAGGTTCCAATCACTTAACATAAAATATGTCACTATAAATAATGTCAATATGTTTGCATGGAGTCTGTGATCTTTTGCCATGTCTGCCTTAAGAACTTCCTACACAGTAAAACATGTATCATACTTAGTATGGGGTGAGGTGGAAAATATGTGGAACTAATAGTAAGAACATGGTATTATAACAACATTCCCCTGGCTTGTTGTCATCAATCAGAAGAAAATTAGGGTGTGAATTGTCTTGGCTTAGCCTTACACACCTGTTTAGAATTTAAAGAATGGAATCTTAAGACAAGCATGCCCTTTGATAATGTTGGACCTAAAATTGATATGGATATAATGTTGCAAAACATGCAATATATGCACAATAGAATGATCTTGTTTGAGCATAAACTAACTACAAATCCCAAACCTACCTCAAATCCTACTTTAAGGTTGTTAACAAGGCCTGGTTCCTCCCAACTTGAAAAGGATTCTCCTCGTCATTGGTGCAAATTTTGTGATGAATGTCATGACTCAACCACTTGTGAACCATTTCTGATAGCCAAAGAGCGTGCTAAAGGAAAGAATACTTCCCATGCAATGGTTGTCATTCAAGAAGAAGAATCATACAATGACATGTATGATGCCATGACTTGAAGCCAAACAACCCATAATCAGTTCAAACCTAATCATATACAAAATTGTAATCTTGGAAATGGCATGGGCAAGGAAAATGACCAATCTTGACTATTTTTAGCCTCTAAACAACACTCTAATCCTATTGTTCTACATCCAAATCTTGTTGTTATGTCACAAAATGTTGTTGTCAAAACATCCAATTACTCACCTTACTATGTAGAAAATGACCTAGCATCCCTAAAGGAAAATATTAGCTTCTTAGATGTACTTCAAGCTCTTGAACATCAACAAATCTTGAACAAGGTGCTTCTTGTCCCTACTTTACTAGTTGTAAATACTAGGGAAACAACATTTGTTGTTGCTAATGCTGCTAAATTGGAATAAAATTCTCAGAAAGAGGTCAATGTTGCAACCATGACAAGTCTTGAGCCTAAGTATCCTCACTTTTATGTGTCTATGTAGATAATGGGAAAAATTGTTCATTCTTTCTTGATTGATGGAGGATATTGTCCCATATAATGTCCAAAGTGATTATGGAACAACTTGGTCTCACCTACACTATTGAAGCAAAGAATATACATACCTTTAGTAAGAAAGTCCAACCAACCATTATAAAAAGTAAGGATCTTACCTTAGTCATATGTTTTCATCAAAAGATGTGGACTGCCTATAATTTCTTAATGGATGGCATGGAGGTAGGCAATTTATTTATGATTCTTGGGTGTGAATGGTAGCACCTAACCAATGGGTACTTGAGCCTTGACAATTCACATTTGATTATCCCTCACGATCTTATAAAAATTTATCATATTAAGGGAACCAAGAGCTATCCCCTATATTGAAAGTATCTTAGGTTCTTAGGTAGATTATATCAAAACTGGTCCTGGTACCTATTTTGTGTTCATAGAAGAAGAAGATTCCTCCTTTTTTCTAATCAAGCCATGACCAAGACCAGATTTGGCATTTGTAGTTTGATGGTGCTTCTTATTGTTAAGGCAGTGGTGTTATAATCATGTTGTACTCCCCATCAAGTAAGCCCCATAAGTTTTCTTACAGGTTGAATTTTGCATGCACTAAAAATATTACCAAATTTAAAGCATTATGTCTAGGTTTAGGGAAGGATTTAGAAATGGGTTACAAACATTTGTATGTTCTTGGAAACTTAGAACATATCATAAATATGGTCAAAATGATACATAAACATACTAAGAAAAATTTCAAGAGGTACATATGAATTATAGATCAACTCATTGAGATATTCCTTTCATTCAATCTAACATATATCCATAGGGAATTGAATTCAGTGATTGATAAAATGAGTTGTTTTTACTTCTAATCTTAATAGATAGTTTTCTAATGATAGGCCTAATTGTGATTTCATCTCTCTTTATCGACCTCATGTGCATGCTAATGATGAATCTTGACATGTTTTGATAAAAAGGAAGACATGTGTTGTTTTCTAGCTAACAAAGAAGATGAGATGTATGACTCTTCAGGTGTCATAAATCTCAAGCGTAATGTCTATCCTAAAGGTACGACACCCTTAGAAAACATGTTTTCAACCAATGATGCTTCCAAGGAAGCCAATAAAAATCATGAACCCTCTAAGCAAAATGTTGGTCAAACTGTCCCAATGAATATAGGTTCTGAGGATGGCCCTAAGATCTTATATGTAGGAGCCTAATGCACTGAAGAGGAAAAAGACAATTTTCCATCCCTTTTCCATGAATTCAGGGATATCTTTGCATGATCTTACAAATATTTAAGAGGGTTTCACCTTGGCATAATCCATCACTCTAATTCCCCTAGAGGAGGATATTAAATCAGTCGGGAAAAGACAAAGACCTGTAAATCCCAATCTAGATGCTTTGATAAGAAAAGAACATGATCAAATGTTAGAGGAAAACATGATATTCTCAATTTGCTACTTAAAGAGGGTCACCAATATCACTCTAGTTCTGAAAAATAATGGTGACATCCAACTTTGCATAGACTTTAGAGACTTGAACTAGGTAAGTGTCAAAGATAACTTCCCTTTTCCCTTCATGGGTGCTATCCTACAAAAAGTAGTAGGTTCAGAGATGATGTCCCTTATTGACAATTTTTTTAGGTCTAATCATATTAAAATAAATTCTAAAGATAGTTTTAAAACCACTTTCACCACAAGGTGGGGCACTTTTGCATATCATTAAATGCCTTTTGGGATAATCAATGTATGTGCTACCTTCCAGTGGGCAATGGGCATTGATTTCGATGATTTGATAGGAGTAATCATTCATATTTTCCTTGATGACTTAACTATGCATTCCAAGAAAATAGTTGATCATTTTGGCCATTCATTCCACCTTGTTAATTTACCTTTTAGATGACTTTTCATTCCACCTTGCTAATTTACCTGTCACATGACTTTTCATTCCACCTTAATAATTTTCCTCATTTTTAGCCTTTTAGTACCTCTTTATTTTATCCTAGCGTGACCTTTTACTCATGTTTAAATTCAACATTTTTTTTTAATCCTTAGTCTCCCCTATTTTATTGCTTCATTTATTTTGACTCTTTCATCCTTGATTTTATTTTCAATTTTGTTTCTTAATTTATTTTCGTCTTTATTCTCTTTTCCTACTTGTTTTTTACCTTTCTATAGTGAATAAATTTTATTTTAATCCCCCCATTTCACTTTATTTATTTTTATTGCAATTAATAACCTCTAATTTCACACAAGGTTCTTTTTAATAATTTTACACAATGGTCCTTTATTATTTTTAATCAATTTACACAGTGGATTTTTTCCAATCTCACAACATCTAGCAAATTTCACTCTATAATTTTTTTAACCTAGCACTATTTTCTAATATCATTTTAGTTTTATGTGTCTATGATAATGGGTGTAGTGTCCACTCAAAACGTTGGACGTTTCAAAATCTAGCACACATTTTATTTCCAGAAAACTTATGCATCGTCATTTGGACCATCTTAAGCAAGTTTTTCTTAGGTGTCAAAAGTTTGACATTTTGTTAAATCCCAACAAGTTTGTTTTCAATGTGACTAAAGGCATGTTGTTGGGGCATGCTATCTCAAAGGGTAGTGTGAGCATCAATCTTGAGAGAGTCGTAGCAATATAAAGCCTACATGTTCCTACTTCTAAGAAAGTCATTCAGGATTTTAAGGGAAAAATCAATTTTGTCCATAAATTCATACCAAATTTTCCTCAAATTATCAAGCCCACACATTTAATGTTAAGAAATGATGTAGCTTTTTGTTGGGATCAAAATGCCCAAAAATCATTTCAAGCCATAAAAAATGTTATTTCTTCTACCCCTGCTTTAGTTAAACCTGATTTTTCCATAGATTTTCAAAGTTATATGAATGTTATAGAGTCAATTGTTTTATCCATACTTGTATATCTTGATGCTAAAGAATTCAAGGGACTTGTAGATTTTATGAGTCAAAATTTGATTGAAAATGAGGTCAAATACTAACAAGCATGCCATGGCCCTTGTCATTGCACCGGGAAAGTCTAGACATTATGTGTTTTGAAAATACACAGTTGTCAATGTCCCTCTTCCTATTGTTAAGTACCAATTGTCCCATACATTTTTGCAAGGAAAAATAACAAATTGGCTTGCTAAAATTCAAAAAATTGACCTTGAAATCACGGCTGCTAATACTGTTAAAGGTAGGGACTTAGCTTTTTTGTTAGTTGAAAATTCTCATGATGAACATCCTATTGGCCAAGACGATAAGGATATGTTGCTTATTGTTTTTTATCTTGAAATTGTTGATATTGATTATGAGTAAATGTTGTTCTGTGGTATCAAGACATTAAATTTTATTTGCAAAATA
>SNQJ01S0023155.1:92009-103252 GCA_010110895.2 Picea sitchensis | reverse complement strand
TTTTTGATATTTGTTTTTTATTTTTTAAATTGATAAAAAAAATTAAATTGTTTTTTATTTTTTAAATTGATAAAAAAAATTAAATTGTTTTTAATGTTTTTTTTTTTTTTAAATTGTATATATTGTTTTTAAATGATTTTTTTCTTCTTCCCATATGGGGTTTTCCGCTCTTTTATTTGTTTTTTATCTTTTTAATTTTATATATTTTTCTTTTTACAATTTTTTTTGCAATAATATGAGGCTTTCAGGCCATGAAAAAAAGGGAGACGCTAATAGCACTTATTTTCGATTCAGGGGTTGGTCTTAAGATTTGGGTTCCAAGGTATTGGTTGTCAATGCCATGATTTCAAAAAACTTGCAATTTTATCCCTAAAAAAATAACGGGTGCTACTGATAGAGCCACTTTTTTTTATTTAGGGGGTTGATTTTAAGGTTTTGGTTGCAATGGTACCGGTTGTCAAGTTCAGACGTTTTAGAGAAGTTGTAATTTTAACCTTGAAAATAAAAAATGGTGCTATTATTAACACTACTTTTCGATTCAGGGGTTGATTTTAAGGTTTTTGTCGACAACATTACAATACTATAAACACCATGGTTGCAAAAGGTGGTAATTTTAACCCTGGAAAAATGGTGCTACTGGTAGCACCACTTTTCAAAACATAGGTTGATTTTGCTGTTTTTGACCCAAAGTATGGGTTTTTAGGGCTAGAGTTATCTTATTGAGGTCACAGTTTTTGTCGAGTCGATAACTATGTTAGGAATGAAGATAACTTCTAAAAATTTATTCACAATCTCTGTTTTCCCATCGCATTGAGGATGGTAAGAGGAGCCGTGAGCCAATTCTGTACCCAAACAAGAACATAATGAAATCCAAAAATTACTAGTGAAAATTGGATCTCTATCACTTATAATAATCGTAAGGATTCCATGTAGCTTCTAAACTACTTCCATGAATGTTGTAGTTATTGTACTTGCATTACAAGGATGAGAAAGAGAGAAAAAATGGACATACTTTGTGAGTCGATCCATCACTACCATGATGACATTGTTTCCTTTAGACTTGGGTAGACCTGTAATAAAATCCATTGTGACCTCTTCCCAACGTTCACTTGGTATGGCTAATGGTTATAGGAGACTCAAAGTCTTGATGGTCTCTCCCTTATTCAATTGGAAAATAAAACATTCAACCACAAAATTTTGAACATCATTTTTAAGACCTTTCGAGAAAAAACCCTTCTTGATCCCGTGGTAAGTTTTTAGGAACCCTAAATGTCCTCCTATAGGATAAGTGTGCAATTCCAAAAGGACGTTTTCTTTGAGTTGGGAATTCTTACATAAATACAAGCGATCCCAATACCATAGTGAATCATTCTTCCACACAGATTTATCTAATGCACTTAGGTCCTCTTGTAGTTGTTGAATGATCTTGCATACCTTCTGATTTTGCACACCTTCTGATCTGGCTTCCATTCTATCCTTGCCTCTTCCACCCAATCAGATTCCATAATAGAAATAACACACAATAATCCCTCTATGTCTTCTTCTTTCCTTGAAAGTGCATTTCCCACCATATTTTGTTTTATCTTTTTTGTAGATTATTTCAAAGTCATAACCTAGCATCTTTGTAACCCATTTTTGTTGCTCTTTTGAAGATAATCATTGTTCCAAAAAGTACTTCAAACTATCATTATATTTTTTTACCTTGAAGTTTCTTCCTATTAGGTAAGGGCACCATTTATTAACTACATGCAATATGGCCAACATTTCCTTTTCATAAATGGGTTTGAGTAAGTTTTTTCATTTAAGTTGGTTGCTCTCAAAGCTAAAGGGCCTCCCTTCTTGCATTAACATTGTACCAATGCCATGGCCTGAGGCATCACACTTCGTAAAGAATATTTTTGTGAATTCAGGCATGGCCAAGACAAGAGTTGTAGACATAGCCTCTTTAAGTTTTTCAAAAGCTTTGGTTTCTTCTTGAGTCCAAGAAAATGCCTCCTTTTTTACTAAGGTTGTTAAAGGTGTTGTGATTTGACCATAATTCTAGACAAAATTGCATTAATAGCCATTCAATCCTAAGAATCCTCTAATATTCTTCAAGGTTTTCGGGATTGGCTATTCCATCATAGTTTTGATTTTGTTAGGATCCACTTTGACACTTTCATGAGATACAATATGACCTAAATATTCCAGTTCATGAACCCCAAAAGCACACTTGAAAGACATCACATACAATTGTTTCTCTTCCAATAGTTTTAAGACCATGCCACCATGTTGTACATGCTCTTCCCAAGATTTCTTTTAGATTAGTATATCATCAAAAAATACTAACACAAATTTTCCGAGGAAGGGTTTGGAAATATAATTCATCAAGATTTTAAATGTGGAAGGTGAATTAGTAAAGCCAAATGACATCACCAAAAACTCATAATGATCTTCATGTGTTCTAAAAGCTATTTTGGGGATGTCTTTTTGCCTAGTTATGATTTGATGATATCTAGAATGAAGATCCAACTCAGTAGATAAAATTGCTCTTTACGATTTATCTAATAATTCATCAATGACATGAATAAGAAACTTATCTTTAATGGTCATTTTATTGAGCTCTCTATAATTTGGACATGTGCACCATGGACCTGCCTTTTTGTAAACCATCACCACTGGTGAAGAGAAATAACTTTGGCTAGGTTGAATGATGCTAGCCTCTAACATTTCTTGAACCATACACTCATTCTCACTTTTTTGTGCATATGGGTACCTATAAGGCCTAATGTTAGGTGGCACACTTCCCAGTTGCGAATGGATAGCATGGTCATGATCTTGAGCAGGTGGAAAATCCTTAGACATATATCTAAACAACTTGGAATGATTGTTGATAACTTTTGGGAGATCCACAAGAGCAGAGGGTCTGGATGTTTGAACATATAGTGAGCACACTTGTGCAATTATACCATGGTGTCCCTTGTTTAGCAATTTTGTCATACTTTTAGAGTTTATTTCTTTAGAGAGTTTCCCTTGGATACCTC
This sequence comes from Picea sitchensis, assembly GCA_010110895.2. Lineage (NCBI taxonomy): Eukaryota > Viridiplantae > Streptophyta > Pinopsida > Pinales > Pinaceae > Picea > Picea sitchensis. Next base: position 100,229 of record SNQJ01S0023155.1, on the reverse strand, counting down.
TAAGTTCAATTTCCTTTCCTTCTGAGGAAAATCTTATGAAAAGTTTCTAAAAATTAAGAGACATTGTTCCCAATGATTGTAGTCATTGGACCCCTAATACAACATCGACACCACCCAATTAGATTGCAATCATTGGAATATCCAATAAATACTATCCCATTGTGAGCTTAATACTATGGCACTTTCCTGAATAATTATGGTGACTCCATCCACAATCATTGCTAGAAACTCTAATGTTTGATATATAAAGCAATTGATAATTTTGGCTCATTTACAATTAATGAAGTTATGGGTACTACTAGAATCAATCAATACTATTACATTTTTCTTTTTGATATATCCTTCTATATTGAGAGTTTGACAAGTAATAATTCCATCCAATGCATGACAAGATATTGTTGAAGTAGTCTCTTCCAATTCTAGATATTGTGACCGTTCCAATTCTTGATTTTCTTCCTCTTCATAATCTATGTAGAATGATTTCCTTTGACTACATTTGTGTCCCTTATTGTACTCGTTGTCATAATTGAAACATAGTTCCTTTGCTCTTCTTTCATCCATTTGCTAAGGTGTCAACCTTGTAGGTTGAGTGAGGTTAGGAGAGGGATTATGGTGCTCTCTATAGTTGTTAGTGGCCACCCTTCTASTAGATATATTTTTACTTTCCACTTTCCTTGMCACATTTAAAGCATGCTCCAGGGAGTTACATTCGAAGAGACTCACCTCATGTTGAATGCTCTCCTTTAAAGTTCCAATAAAGAGATCTRACAAATTATCCTTTGAAATGTTCTTTACCCTAAGACTCATCTTTTGAAATTATTGAATGTGCTCTGTAATTGGACCACTTTGTTGAAGATTTATCAATTGACTAAAGACTGTGTTGCTCTTAATATCCCCATAATGTGTTATCAATTCATCCATAAAAATGGACCAAGAGACAATATAATCCTTTTTTCATTCACAAAACCATTGGCAACAAACAAATTGACCAAGTTCTAAATACAAGGATGCAAGAATTACCTTTTATAAAGTTGGCACTTGGTGTAGATCAAAGAATTTCTCCATCTAGAATATCCATGTTATATGATTTTTACCATCAAATTTCCTCATATCAATCTTGGGAATTATGTGGTTCCTTAGTGGTGAGTTGAACCCCCGAAGATGCAGATCTTGGAATGATGAATAATCATGACTCTCATACTCAACCTTCATGTTCTCCACATTTGATAAAATCTTCTCCATATGTGACCGAGGTTCAACAATTTTATTCTCCCCATTTTCATGATTTCTTGTGTCACAATATCACCTTTAGGGAACCTCTCATCCAAGGTATGTAAGAGAATAACTTCCATGTAATTTTGTAATTGTTCCATATTTTGATCCATTCCCCTTTTAACTAATTCTTGCAAATGTGCCAAATCAACATTTTTCAACACAATATCACCCATTTCATTAAATTGGTTCATCAATAGGGATACATGGTACCCTATTTCTCACTTTAAGGCATCATGTATGATTTTTCTAGGGTTTTAGAAGGAGAATACATTTTTGTAGAACCCTTTACCATGTGAGAAAATAATAATACTCCTTTTTTTCTTTATCATAATTTTTGAATCACTAAAAATAGATCTTCCAAGAAAAGTTATGTTAACTTCAAGTTAGCATACCTTTAAAAACTCTAGTTTGTAGACTGTCTTGTTGGCTGATCTTTCTACCAAAGTATCTTTGAAATTTTGGCCCCTCTGAGTCCAAAATTTTGATCTATAGTAGCATGATGTATCTTCTCTTCAATTCCACAAGTTTGATCAAACTCCAATGTGCTAAGAGAAACTTATGGAAACTTCCCCAAAAATTGGTTTTTTGGTCCCTTTCAAGAGAGTGAACTTGGTACAAAATACCATGCGTCCAATTTTTCAGATCTACATCTGAAATTCGGACCTAAAATACTATGATTCATGTTATTTCCAATGGAACTGGTATCACTCAATGGTGGAATTTATTAGCTTCAGATACAACAATTTTACCAAGAACACATGTTTGAAATTGGTTAAAAAACTTGATTCCACAGCTTGTATTTCCAAAACTACGATGAACCAAAACTTGAATTTTTTACCATGGGTTCTTCACTATGTCTCCTTAGTCTCCCAAAAAATTGGTTGTTTGAAGCATCCTAGATTTTTTTTATTTTTTATGGCGAAAATACCAAGGTGACTCATTTGAGACTAATTTTAGGATTAATCAAAAACCTAATTTCCACAACCTATATCTTCGAAAGTATAGCGAACCAGAACTTGAAATTTTGACCACATGTACTTAACTATGTCTCCTTAGAATCCCAAAAATTTCACGATCTGAAACTATCTAGAAATTTTTTATAGTGAAAGTTCCAAGATGACTCATTTAAAGAAGTCAAACCCAAGGATTGTATGCTTTGAAATCAATTGGTAGGCAACAAACAACCAAATAGCATAAAAATAAAAAGATAAGTAACTCTACACCTTAAAAATTAGATAGAAGAAATTATGAGAAACCTCTTTGAGGAGGCAACCTCCTTTTACAATATAGAAAATGCACAAGATGATATACTCATTAAAACTAGGTCTTCTTGGTATATATACAAGACAAAGGGTACAATTACAATGCTAATATAACAATAGAAATGTAATAATTCAATATCTAGGCTTTAACATAGAACTTCTTTCCCTCTCTCACTATATAGTGTTCACTAATTGGCAATGGAATTGTTGTGGTTGTTGTTGCCCTCTTTGCTTGGAATCTGCTTGCCCTCTCTCACTTAGATTGTTGTAGCATGTATTCACTCAATGTGTTGTAGCCACTTTGGAATCAAGATCAAACTTCAAACAACCACCTTCACTAAATTTTCCCATAATCGACCGTCACTTTGCCTACTTGGAATCTGTTACATTTCCCTTTGCAAAGAGGTGGTTGAACTTTGAAGTTTGAAGTTTGAATTTTGAACATTTCAATTACAACCACTAGCAAACTTGAAACAATGAATTAAACATTGGTGTATAATAATATGTTACACACACACACACACACACACACACACACACACACACACACACACACATATATATTGAAACAATGAATTGGACATTCGTGTATTGAAATGGATTTACCAAACTTAGAGGTTTTTGTTATTTTGTATTATAATTTATCACAATTTTTGTTGTTAAAATGAAGTGATTTATGAAGATAGATGAATTTCATATTTTGATTTTATAATTGCCAATTGGATATTTATGTAGTAAACTAGTTCTATTTCATCATTCATGTTTTTGGTGAACTCTAAATTTATATATATGTGAAATAGAACTCACCAAAAACATGAATGATGAAATAGAACTAGTTTATTGCATAAATATCCAATTGGTAATTATGAAATCAAAATATGAAATTCAACTATCTTCAGAAATCACTTCATTTTACCAACAAAATAATAATAACCTCGAAGTTTGGTAAATCCATTTCAATACACCAATGYCCAATTCATTGTTTATATATATATATATAATTCACCAAAAACATGAATGATGAAATAGAACTAGCTTACTACATAAATATCCAATGGAAATTATGAAATCAAAATATGAAATTAAACTATCTTCAAAAATCACTTCATTTTACCATTTTTTTTTGATAAATTACAATACAAAATTATAAAAACCTCAAAGTTTGGTAAACCTATTTCAATACACCAATGTCAAATTCATTGTTTCAAGTTTGCTAGTGGCTGCAATTGAAATGTTCAAAATTAAAACTTCACACTTCAAAGTTCAACCACCTCTTTGCAAAGGGAAATGTAACAGATTTCAAGTAGGCAAAGTGAAGGTCGGTTCTAGGCAAATTTAGTGAAGGTGGTTATTTGAAGTTTGATCTTGATTCCAAAGTGGCTACAACACAATAAGTGAAGATAGGCTACAACAATATAAGTGAGAGAGGGCAACAACAACAACCACAACAATGCCATTGCCAATGCGTGAACATTGTATAGTGAGAGAGGGAAAGAAGCTCTATGTTAAGCCCTAGATATTGAATTATTACATTTCTATTGTTATTTTAGAGATGTAGTTGTACCTTTTATCTCCTATATATACCAAGAAGACCAAGTTTTAATGAGTATCTCATATTGTACATTTGTTATATTGTGAAAGGAGGTTTCCCCCTCAAAGATGCTTCTCATAATTTCTTCTATCTAAAATTTTCATCCCCAGCATGTGGTCCCTTGAAATATTTGGGTGTGTGCTCTATCCATTTCAGACACTTGTTCTCTTGTCCTCTTCATTCCCCTATTATGAAAACCATTGCAACATTGCAATAGAGTGTGATTTTGAAATTTTTTGGTATTAAGGTCTCCTTTGACAACAAGATTTCAATATTTACCTTTACTCTCAATGGGTCACATTACCTACTAGATCTACATAAAACATAAGTCCAATCGTCCAAGTACAAACCTTAGAATAGCTCTTAGAAGTTCTACCCATTGTGACCTCAGTAGAACCTCCCTTCACTTTCAACCATCACTTATACGACACAAGGGGGGATTTCCTAATAAGACTACATATATGTGCTTTGTAAAGATGTTAATAAAATCATATTTATAGAAAGTAGGTTACTTTTTTTTACTTTTTTAGACAAAAGAGTGAGAAGACAAGCAATACCGAATGCCTTGTCATGTGGGCAAATGGAGTCATAGTGTTATTTGATAAAGAAGTTCAAAATGTAAGGAAGAAATAAAAAATCTATGTAGTACATCAATATTTCTAGTTAAATCAATCATATTAATTGAAAAATCTATGTGAAAAGCTTATAAAAACCATTTAATTTCCAACTCAATATCTATCAGTATAAGATGCAACCATCAAAGTATAGAAAGTAGCAACAACCTTGAAAATATCATAAAGACAATAGTCTTTCATTCATATACCAATTTGGTTACATCCAAGCATTGTAGGGATGTGTCACCCCTTAAGTAGGATGAGGCCATGTGCCAATTTGAAGACCCTACCCAAGCAAGTTGTGATTGGAGTATTTTAGTCCTAGATCCATCATTTGCCTATGTGGATGCATGTAAATAAAAAAATATCTTCCATTTGGGATTTTCATCACTTGTTCAGAGGCTTACATGTTGATTTTGGTTGAGCATTTGGATGGACAAGGGGCATATCACTCATGCACACTTCATAGATTGCTTCCCTTGTGACAATTTATCCGTTCGCCACTTTGTGGATGCTAAGACATTCTAATGGGAATTTTCCACTTGTACATTTGTCTACCTCCTATGTTGACCCCCATAGTGCCTAACTTAAAGATTATACCATTATTTTTATTTAGGAGGAGCGCCTTGGTTGGAAGAGGTATATTTATTTCATTTGTGGATCCTTCACCATATCTTATGGCTTACCTAGTGGAGTGTTCCTCATTTGCAAATTCTCCTAGGTTGTTTATCCCTCCAATGATTATACCGATGGGATCTTCATCTAATATTTTCCTTGATTGAGGAGTGCCCTAGTTTATGGGGGTATTTTCGACATCGATTTGGTATATTTGAGGTGGTTGACTCCTTATTTGATGAAACACTCTATTGATTCTTGTTCGTTGACACATTTATTAAGGCATGGACACTCTACATGCACACATGCCTAGGTCTCCTACCTTATTTGGTGTATCTACAATCTATTGTGAGGAACTATAAACATGGATCTATGTTGTGGCACATTGTTTGAGGTCCCTTTCACTCTAGACCACCTTGGAGGTTGATTTATTCTCTTATTGGAGGAAATGCCCTAAGAAACCACACTATTTTGAGTATATGTTGGGTCTTCCAAAACATATGACTCCCTAGTCTAAGCAAGCGCCCCATTAGTAGAGGATTTATGCATATGATTGGATACATCTTGAAGGAGCCCTTGAATACGGGGGATAGTGGACACATCTTGCTTGAGGATGATACAAGTAACATGTTGACTTTAGATCTCTATTTTATTATTTATTGTTGACATGTATTTAGGAATTTGTTAGAGGATAGTATTTCTTTAGGTTTTCCCGAGAGAGATTATGGATCTAGATCTTGAATATTTTTATTTTATGTTAGAGGGTTTTGAGCTCTAACTCTATTTAAGAGGAGCTTCCCCCTACCGTAATGGTTGTTGAAACTTTGAGAAAACACTCTAGAAAACTATTGTTGAAGACTTGTTGAAAGTTTTTTGGAGTCTAACGAATGTTTTCTTGTTGATGTGAGGCACATGTGTCAGATCTAAACTTGTTGAATGTGATTTTGGAAATGCTTGCAAAGAAATCCATTTTGAAGGGTTAATTCATAGGTAATAATGTTTTGTTTAGAAGTGTTTAAGTGTCGATCATTTCCCTCTTGGATATTTTTGTTGTTTAATGTCAATGTTGCATGTTTCTTCTTAATTTTAGTTTTTGCATATTTACTCATCCATTAATAGGCACACCCTCAAGCATATTTTAATAGGTGCACCTTCATTAGGGCTCCTCCAAGTAATGTTTTTGCATTTCATAACAACAAAGTAAGGCTAGTTGTAGCATGTCCATCCTAGCTTGGTTTTCTCCTTATTTCTTATAAAAACAACCTTGTAAGATTTCTCCTTCGACTCCATATGCCCAAAATCTATTTAGGAAATAGTCTCCCTTTCAACCACCCATAAAATATAAAATCAACCTCTTTGCTTTTTGTCTTACAAATCTGAAATATTTAAAGCGAAAATCATAAATTAGATTTGTTTCCTAAGTCTAATCCCATTACTCGTTATCTTCATAAATTGGACTTAGTATTTTCTAGGGATACCCCACCTTGAATTGGATAAGAGTCGACCTAAAGTGAGTGGAGGATCTACCGTGGTCATAGTGGTTAGCCCTTATTTATTAGTTCTAGGGCCTTACTTGTGTTTAAGGCTTTATCACATAGAGTAATGGTTTGGGTGATAACATTTTGGCATTGTTGTCAGGAATAAAGTCCATTTCATAGATCTAGAAGGTTATGATTCATGACATTTGATGAGCCAAGAATCAAAGATCCAATTTGAATTTGGTGACTCCACATAAAAAGGTGTAACCAAAAGGTACTCCACGGGGAGTTCTTTGCATAAGTTTGTTCCTCAATTTTCCAAATTGGAAATGTTCTGTTGAAGAAGAGTTAACAAGCAAATCCAAGAACCAATTCATGAGACCCTTGAAATTCTTGAATACATAAGAGGGTTGTTTCTTGATAGTTTAGGGCAGAAAAATCTAACAACAACCATGGATTCATGGAAATCTAATCTCTATAAGGCTCTAGATATAATAGGTTTTCAAGGAGCTCCTCATCCCTGATAAATATCACAATCACTTCCAAAATTTTTTGGCAACAATGTTATTACAACTAAAGACCATGTATCAAATTTTGAATATGCAATGTATGAACATGATGTTGATCATGAAGATGTGGTGATGATTTTTTTTGCATTATCTCTATAGGAAGATGYCAGGGTTTGGTTTAAAGGTCTTGATGATTCTAGTATTAAAGGTTGGAATGAGTTCAAAAAATTGTTTTTGGAACAATGAGAGGTCAAAAAAGATGGTAGAATGTTGTTAGTTGAACTCCATGAAATCAATAAAAATGAAAATGAAACTACGAGAGAGTTCAACATGAAGTTCCAAAAGTTAAATGATAAAATTCCTAAAAATATTAATTTGTAGGGTGGTGCTATTCTTTTATATTATGTAAACACCTTTGAGGGAAAATTTCGATTTTTGTTGAGAGACAAGGCCCCTAATGATTTGAAGGTAGCTCAAGAATTAACAAGTAAGATTGAGGATAATTTCACTTTTTCTAGCAAATTAGATCTTTTGGGTTCCTCTATAGCATCCACCTTCAAGGTTGAACCAAAACCTAGAGCCATGAATTTTGCGGAGCCAAATCCAAATGAAATAACAATGTTGACTAAGGCATTTAAAAAATTAAATTTGTTGAGCACACATTTATACTGAGAGGGCGAGGGGGTGAATCAATATAAGACATTTTTTTACTTTTCAAACATTCATCAACCACAAGAAAACAATCACATCATGGAACACAAGATTTACGTGGAAACCCTTTTGGGAGAAAACCACAAAACTTCTCTTTATAGTTCTTGGTAGGCACCAACCTACTGGAGAAACCAATCCCCACTGGTACAAATCCAGGTAGGAACT
>SNQJ01S0023155.1:76151-88915 GCA_010110895.2 Picea sitchensis | reverse complement strand
CATGCTCAGGTCAATCCTGCTCTTGGTACTCCATGTCTAGGACTTGTGGGCCTCGAGACATGATCTCCTAGTTATCCCTAGAAATCGGGGATAACAGGAACCAACCTATGTTGATTTTTTTTAGCTTTGAGAGGTATTCCCATAGGAGGCTGAGGTGTCAAGCATGTGGGAATATTCTTTGACACTAGATCAACCTTTCATTTCAATGAAATCGGCCTTGGAATGAGGCTAGGGCCTCATGGGAAAGTTGATGGGATTTGTGGGCTTGTATTGGGGTTTCACACCCACAAAGAGGAATCAAATATTCTAATTAATTGTTGAGTTTAGAAGGGGTGCCTAAAATCACTCATTAGACTCCTATATAAGGAGATGAGAGATTGTGACATTGGCAATTATGGAGTTGGCATAAGTGAGTCTCCACTTGTTCCAAAGAGCTTGGTGATTTCAACAAGGGAATTTCTGCAACTTTGGAAAATCTGGCCTAAGGTTATGTACTCTCTATTTTCTATTCTTGGATGGAAAAACACACACATGAGGTGAGGAAGGTCACACGTGTGATGGAGAGAGACAATTATAGAAGGGAAGAAGGTCGCATGTATGGTGCGGATTGTACGAAAGTGTTTATACAGGATTTCAGTGCATGTACGCGGGTTTCAGGGGGAACATTTGCATATGTACGTGGGTTTCAGTGGAGACAGTCGCGTATGTACACGGGTTGTAGTGGAGACAGTTGTGTATTTCCGTACAAGTTCTTCTAGGTATTCTGGCAGGTCCATAAAGGATAACGTCAACATCATTACGGGTGAGGTCAACATGCCATACAGGGGGTTTGCAACAGATTTGTAAGTTGGGAATTTGTCCCAGGTATTTCACTGATTTAGATGTTGTCAAGAGGATTGGTTTTGTCCTCAGATTAACTAAATTAGTAAGATTTTGAGAGGGATGGTTTTGCCCTCAGAATATCTGAATTTTACAAAGTTACAGAACAAAAGTTTTGTGTCTCATGTGCATTGATGATTCATCTTTGATCTTGATTGTTTCCACTGCTATATTTTCAGTCAATAATTTCAGTGTAAAATTGTTCAGTGATAACAACTAGGGTTTTGATGTTGAATCACTAGGAATTAATTTTCAGATATGGAATTAGTCACATAGAGTTGCATGTGAAAATTGACATGGTATCAGATCTGAGTTTTTGAAGGAAGAGAGGGAGTCATCTCTTGAGACCACGAGGGCGTCATCTTGTTGACCAATATCTTATCACGTTCATTCATAAAGAGGGTTCTTAAATTGTAAAAAATAAATTCAATATATTGTAGGTATTGGGGGGGGATGTGGGGTCTCAAGGGGTACAAAAATAGGTATCTAGTGAAAATAGGGGTTTATTTTATTGCAAAGATGTATTGGGAGGGAGGTTGATCCAAAATGGATCCAGGAAGGACAACATTTCAAATTTCTCGGAATCGAACGAAACCAACACCATTGCGTAGGGCTTGTCGTGCCGATTCCGACCATATATATTTTTTTCTTCTGAAAATGGACACCGTATGTAGAAGTTATCGCGATCTAAAGATTAGGTCAAACATGCAACAAGTCAAAGTCAAAGTCAAACTCAACATGTCAAAGTCAACAATGACATCAGCAGTACGTCATGATGATGTCAGCATGACATCATGATGACGTCAGCATGACATCATGATGATGTCAGCATGACATAATGATGACATCAACAAGGTGATGTGGCAACACCAGGAGCTGACATGTGTCAGTGAAATTTGGCGTTTTCAGGCTGAGTTGGACCAGTACGGAAGTGACACATAACATTGTACGAAAGTGACACGTGGCACCGTACAAATGCTGATACGTGGGAGGGTGACACGTGTCAGTACAGATGTTGACGTGGCAATACAGATGTTGATGTGGTAGGGTCATACGATGACGTGGTAGGGTTGTACGATGATGTGGCATCCCGTACGGATAACACGTGGCAGGGCCATACAATGATGTGGCAACCTATACATATGACATGTGGCAGGGTCATACGATGATGTGGCATCTGTACGGATGACACGTGGTAGGGTCATACGCTGATGTGGAAGTTGTACGGATGACACGTGGCAGGTTGACTACCAATGGCGAGGTGACACATGGCCCAATGAGGAGGTGCCATGTGGCACCTTCTAGAAGGTCAACCAAATCTGGCGGTTACCAACAAATTTGGCGGAGATCCTCCAAATCTGGCAGAATCTCACTAAATCTGGCTAACTGGCACTAAGTTTGGAAACTGTCGCTAAATTTGGAGGAGTCTGGCTTATTTAGACGGGCATAAAAATCAAGAAAATTTAAGTTTTTTTGGTACGCAAATCGAGACTATACGGACTGTATGGATCTGACAGGGTGCAACATTGGGATTTGTGCCGAGGATAGGCCCTGAGGGACTGTTCAGAAGCAGGCCAACTTTACATTGAAAAGTTGCAGAATTTCGAGGGGAGTCTGAATATGGATTTTGTTTCTACATCCGAGTAGCCAAACATAAAAGTGCATGTAGAGCCCGAGATGGCGATCTAAGCATAGTCGACTTTATACTTAAAAATCTCAGATTTTTCTGTTCCAACCAATGGTGATGTATGCTTTTGTCCAGAGGTTGCAGATCTGAAAGGTGGTTTCAGGAGTTGTTATGTAAGCCTTTCTTTTGTATTCTTAAATCATTGAAGATTAATAAGAAGCCTTCCCCATTGAGACAAAGGCCCGGAGACATAGGCAAACTTGTGTCAAACTTCGTTATCAATATTGGTGTTATGGTTTGTTGTTTTTACTTCTTATATGGCTGCAACTTCTTTCATTAAGCTTCTTCTCTTAATTCCTAAATGATAAATCAACTCATGCATAAACTTAACCATTGTCTTTAAAAGATCAATTTCAGATCAAGTGGTATCAGAGTAGGTTGACAGTTGGTTGTTTGAGTTTGCATGATTACCAGGGAAAAGCTAAGTCGTGGTGAAGGAGAGCTTGTAGAAGAAGATCCAGATATTGGATCAAGAAAGAGGAGATCTCAAAGTGAGAAGATGGCATCGGAAGAAGGTCTTTCTCAAAATGAAAGAGAGTTTCAAAGAACTTTCTTTTCCATGTCGAAGATGGTAAAAGTGTTGAATGATGATTACTTCGAATGGAAGAGACCAGTTCAAGGGGAATCTTCAAAGAAAGACAAAAGTGAAGAAGGAGAGGACCCTCCTAAAACTCCTCCTTCACCTCCTTCATCTCCTTCTTCTTCTTCTTCTTCAAGTACAAGTTCAACTTCTACTGCAAGAAAACATTCTCATAAAGATAAGCCTGATATGCCATTACTTAAACTTGATGTAAAATTTTCTTTGCCTATGGCGAAGTTAATGATGATAAACTTGATAACTGGGTTAGACAGATGGAGGTATATTGTAATGTGCAACAAATCAAAGATGAGGCAACCAAAATCAGATTGGCATCGCTTCGTCTTGAAGGCACAACTCTACTCTGGTGGCAAAGATGCAACATGGAACTCAACAAGTTGGTAAGATTTTTCCATCATGGCATGATTTTATTTCCGCACTTAGAAAACAATTCTATCCTTTGGGGTATAAGGAAAAGGCTTTAATTGAATGGAAAAGTCTTAAGTTAAGGAAAGGACAATCGGTGCAAGAATATATAGATGAATTTCGTAAGATGGCTTTGATGTTAGATGTTCCATTGACTACACAAGAAACTCTTATGAAGTATATATGAGGTTTTCTTTCTTATATTCGTAATACCGTGTTTATGTTTGGACCTACTAATCTTGATGAGGTTTATGTTCAAGTAACATATATTGAAGTAGAAAAAATCAGAGTTAGTGTATTAGGGGAATCATATTCAAAGAAGGGTGGCAAAGGAAAAGGGAATGGAAATAAATCAAATTCAGCGACAGTGAAGGAAGATAAGCTCTCTTGCAAGCATTGCAAGAAAGAAGGGCATGATGATGAGCATTGCTGGCAATTGCACCCAGAGAAGAGACCAAAGTGATTCAAAGAAATGAAAGGGAGGCAAAAAGTTGCAACAACAACATGACGAACATACTTGGGGTATGATTCAAGTGATGAGTCTAAGATTACAACAGTTGGTTTGACATGTAAAATTGGTGATGCTTTTCATTCAAGAAGTAAATTGTTTCATATAAGGGTCAAAAGGAAACATACTAAGATAGACACATCAATAGATAGTGGATCTCAATCTAACTTAATTTCAGAAGAAGTGGTTAAGAAATTGGGATTAAACACTAAGATGCATCACAAACCCTATTCACTAAAATGGATAAGCAAAGATCATAAATTACCTATAACAAAGCAATGTATCATAAAGTTTGCAATTACATCTAAGTATGTGGATGAAGTAACATGTGATGTGGTGCTGCTAGAAACTGTTGAAATATTGTAACTGCAAAGAGTATTCTATTTATTATTGATTTATTATTCATTAGATCAATCCCCTTTTGTGGATTGATCATGTCGAGCATTGTAATTGACCAAATCCCCTTTTGCAGATTGAATTTTAGAAAACACTGCTTTCATTTGCAATTGATTTTGTCTTACTTGATTTGAAAGGATGGTTTGATGGTTTCCTTTCCTGAGTGTTAGATTTTCCGCACTTATTATCATCATTTATTTTTGGCTTATCTTCTGTGAGATGATGATTTGGTAATGTAATGTTGTCAAAACAAAATCATTAGTGAAATTTAATTCATACATCTAACTTAATGATTATGATTTTGATGATGGGATTGTTGCATCATGTAAACTTGTTATTTCGTCGCATTTTCCTCTCATAAGTAATGATTGCACCATTTAAGTATTTTTGCCCCCTGGTTACTGAACATTGTTTGTGTGCTCATTTGGAGTAATTCAAGTTGATTCCATGCCTCGATTTGCTTAAAATTGGATTATCATGATGATTCGACAATCTCGTCAAGGTTTGGTCTTTGGTGCATAAATAAGTTAGTTGAGCACTTTGGTGGATTGAAATAATTCAATTAAAAGTCAAATTTTAAGAAATTTAATTTGTGCCTTAAAAGAGTAAATGTTAAGGAGTGGAAGTGATCCTCCAACAAACAATAAAATAATGTTTGAATGCTTTGAAAACTATGCCAAAGAGGGGAGCGCTCCATCAAAAGTCCAAGGTCTCCTCTAAATAAACCCCTTCAAGTGTGAATAGATGCCAAGTGAGGTACGACACTCAAGTAATTAGCCTCCAAAATGATGAAATTAACCATTAAATGGTTAAATCAGCCTCAACATGTGTGCACAAAGGATAATACTTTAATTAAACCATAGTCCAACCTCCCAATAGTCACCAACTGATTGAATCAACATGAAAATGTGTGCCAATATGTAACGTTACCCAATACCCTTTGTACACGTTGAGGATATGGGGTACTCTTTCAACCATCCAAATTCACACTATTTTTTTCTTTATTGCCATATCTTATTGTTCAGTTATTAACTAATTACCATATGCAAGCATGACAGTAAAAATGCATTCATCATAATGAAACCATTCAATTATCCATGAGACCATAATCATAAATGTAGGTTAATACAATCATAGYTGAACAAACTAGAAACTAATTCAAACCATGACATAAACCGTAATCATTCAACATTAATTCAGGACAATGCATAGGTATATTCAAGAACACTTATATGTCTAGAATTGTCCACCAACTCGTTGTAGAAGAGGAACATTCCAACMAACCATATGCTCCTTTCTTAACCGGTTCTCTCTGCAATGGAGTCTATCCTCGAGTTGAGGCTATGAATCCAGAAGGGAGAACTCTTCTTATGGATTCCTTTAATTTCTCTTCTCATAGCCCAATTCCCAGGTTCATAGTCAACTTTTAATCCTATAGTAGTCCCAATCCACAACGCTCTTCCCCATCAGTGTTCACAACCCAAGGAATGGGTTCTCCTTCTCTGTTCAACAGTCCCTCAGGCTAATTCCACTTCCCTCTAGGGCTCTAGAATAGGTTTTCCATGAAATTCCACTCATGGGATGCCTTGGATTATTAGTTGAAGCAAATTTCTCAATGATAATGATTAGTACCCATACAATTGCATTTCTCACATAATTCGTGGTTGTAGCTTCCATAATTTGATTATAGTATGCTCATGGAAATTCACTCAGGAACAAGTCTCCCGATTTCCCCAATCAAATGGTAGTTCGCAGGGTAATTCGAACTGCTGATAGTTCGACTCTCTGATAATTCAAATGGCACCCAATCATTCTAACTCCCTCCTCAAACCTTCAATAGAATAATAGTACGCTTGCATGGCAAAAAGGTATAACTTAAATTTTCATGGCATGAAGGGGCCACATATCCTTATAGATACCCACGTATGTCCTTCATTCACTAACCCCCTCATAGATTAATAAAACAAGATTAATTAATAATCAAGGGACGTAATTAAGGTGGTGCAAGGACTTTGGGTTAAGTCACTTGTTATTTCCCTTAACCCACTTAAGCCCTTGTATTATGCAAATTAAGAAGTCGGCCCCCAGGCAATTTAAAGTGGTTTTAACCACTCAGAAGACAAGTTGGCCTTGCCCAGTGAAGAGACACCTTTTCAGCACCTTCTAGTTTGTATAAATAAAGGAAGCCAACGCCTCATTTGTTCACTCAGTCATTTGATAATCCAGAGCGCAAGTTTGGTTGCTGCAGTTGGAGAAGAAGGAAGAGAGAGAGGCACATTGCTTAGTAGAGGATATTCTCTAGTGTTTGGTTTATTGTCTTGGCATTGTATTGGCTATGTATATTAAGGAAGTTTTTGTTGGTTTTTCTTCCCCATGAGGGTTTCCCAGGATAAATGTTGTGTATATTGTGATTGTGTTTCTCTCAGTGATCATATCTATGCTATGGTTATCTAGTAAATTGAAAAGAAACTTAATAATATATTAAACCTTAACATGGAATCATAGCTAAGTTGAAGAGAGCATCTTTCACTGGATAAAGAAAAACGTCACTTTTGTCGTACAAGAAAATTAGGGCTTTTTATTGAAGAGGAATTTCAGCCCAAAAATCACCTAGAAAAGTGTGCCCTAGCCTAGGGAACTCATTGGAACCTTCAACGTACATTTTCAGTGGACATAACTCTCGGAAAGTAAAACCCTAGTTTTCACTGGTACCAAAAAATTAGAAGTACAAAAAAACCAGAGGTACCAGAAAATCAGAAGTACCAGAAAACCAGAAGTACCAATCTAGAAATCTGCTGGTCAAGTTTGAAGGGGAAAAATTTGGATTTTCTGAAATCTAACTACACCAGGCTACTCGCCTCAGCCAAGTGCACCTCCTAGTAAGTTCAAATTTAAATTCTGAGCATTTTCAATTTTTGGTCATTTTCCTAGCTCCAGGTAAAGATGTCTACAAGTACTAAGCTTGTTGACAAGCTAGAAGGTGTGGAAAACTTTCATGCCTGGAAGTATAGGATTGCACTCATTCTTGAAGAGAATGACCTAGCAATATTCATTAAAGAAGATGTACCAGAACCTGGCGATGTTGCAGCTAAAGAAAAACACCAAAAGGACACAGTTAGGGCCAAGAGAATTATTGTAGATTCTATTAAAGATCACTTGATTCCTCAAGTGGCTTCAAAGAAGACTCCAAAAGAAATGTATGATGCCCTAACCAAATTATATGAAGGAAGGAACATCAATCGGAAGATGAATCTAAGAACTCAACTCAAAAGTACAAGGATGCAGAAAGGAGAAACAATTCGAGAATATTTCTCCAAAATATCACAATTCAAAGAACAACTAGAAGCAATTGAAGATACTATAGATGAAGACGAACTTATAATGATAACTCTTAATGGCCTCACAAGACCTTGGGATGCATTCATCCAAACCATTTGTGCCATAAAGGAGAAACTACACTTTGACAGTCTTTGGGAAGAATGTGTTCAAGAAGAAGCAAGAGTAGCTAACCGAGAAGCATTTCTATCAAGAGATGAAGATCAAGCCCTAGATACTCATAATAAAGGAGGAAGAAAGAGGTCTTACTTCCAAAAAGAAACTCATAAGGAGTCTCATCCCCAAAACAAAGTCATACATAAAGAATCTCACCCTCCAAGGAGATTCCAAAAGTTTCAGAAAGGTCAAAGAAGAGAAAAATATTTCTCATCCTACCAATGTTACCATTGTGAAAAAATGGGACATATCGCTAAGAATTGTCCAGCTAGACGAGAAGAATACAAGAAGAGAAACAAGAGGCACCATGTCCATGCAGTTGAAGATGAAGAGCCACCCACAAAGATGATAAAAGAACAGATTGAAGACTATGTCTTAATCTCTGCCCTCTCAGGATCAATGTCACCTGGTGAGGACACTTGGCTCATAAACAGTGGTGCTTCCAAGCACATGACAGGTCAAAGAGACATTCTCTCTTGCCTTACAAAAAAGAAGTTTCCCCACAAAGTTACACTTGGAGATGATTATCAATACCCTATCAAAGGAGTAGGAGAATCAAATTACAAACTTGATTCAGGGACCCCAATGAAGATGAAGGATGTAGTATATGTACCAGGTTTGACAAAGAACTTACTTTCTATCTTAGATTTAGAGAAGAAAGGCTTCAGAGTTTCCTTCATAGATGGATAAGTTCTCATGTGGCCCAAAGGAAAAACCATGGAAGAAGCAATTGTTATTGGAAAAGAAGAAGGTGGCTTGTATAAGCTAAAGGGTCACTCAAAAGCAACCTTGACCCACTCCATTGAAAATTCATGTGAAATTTGGCATAGAAGACTAGCTCACATCAACTACAAAGCATTACCATATGTAAGCAAGGCAGTCACAGGTGTACCAAAATTCAAGGTCGACCATGAAGGAGTGTGCAATGGATGTGCACAAGGAAAGAACATCAAGAACCCCTTCCCGAAGAGAGACAGTAAAGCATAAGGAGTCCTAGAGCTCATTCACTTAGATGTATGTGGCCCAATGCCATAAACCTCCTTCAGTGCGTATGTATACTATGTGTCTTTTATTAATGACTATTCTCGCAAAACCTGGGTTTAGTTTTCGAAATCAAAAGATGAAGTGTTCCGTAAATTAAAGGAATTCAAAGCCTTGATAGAGAATCTTTCTAAAAGAAAGATCAAAATACTCAGGTCAGATACTGGAGGAGAATACAACTCAAAAGAGTTTGCAAACTTTTGCAAAGATGTCAGAATTAAGAGGGAGCTCACCACTCCCTACAATCCTCAACAAAATGGTGTAGCAGATAGAAAGAACATAACTATAATGGAAGCATTGAAGACTATGATCCATGATCCAGATCTTCCAATGCACTTATGGGAAGAAGCAACAAAAACAACAGTATATGTACAAAACAGATTGTCCCATAGCACACTTGGGTTTGAGACCCCTGAAGATATGTTCTTCGGAAAGAAGCCAGAAGTAATCCATCTCAAAATATTTGGTTGCCCAGTATTTGTACACATTCCGAAAGAGAATAGAACCAAGTTGGACCCTTCAGGAAAAAAGGGAATATTTGTTGGATACTGTGAGGTCTCCAAGGCCTTTAGAGTTTATATACCAGGTTACCATCATATTGAGATCAACAAGGATGTAACCTTTGATGAAGATGCAACACTCAAGAAATCAAGAAGATGTCATCTTGAAGAAGTATATGAAGAAGAACCTGTGGCTCCCAGAGTTGCAGAACCAATAAGGGAAGTCATAACTTCCCCTGATGAGGAGATTATAGAAGATCATGACATAATAGAATCTCAAGAACCTCCCCAGATAACAGTCTCCCACAAGATAAAGCCAACCTAGGCAAGGGAACTTATTCAAGATGGAGAGAAGTATGGTGGCCCCGAAGGAACCATGAGACAAGTGAAGAAACCCAAGCCATTCTCCAGATATATGGCTTTGATGTGTGATTTCTTAGAGAAGGAGCTTACTTGCTTTGAATAATCTATTCAGAAGAAAGAATGGGCAGATGCCATGACAGAAGAATACCAATGCATTATAAAGAATGATGTATGGGAAATAGTTTCCAGACCAAAGAGAAAAGACGTGGTATCTTCCAAATGGATTTTGAAAATAAAACATGTTGCTGATGGAAGTATTGAGAAATACAAAGTAAGGTTTGTTGCTCGTGGATTTTCTCAAAAGGAAGGAATTCATTATGAAGAGACGTTTTCTCCTGTAGCCAGATACACTTCAATCAGAACCATCATAGCTCTTACAGCTAAGATGAATTGGAAGTTACACCAGATGGATGTGAAAACAACTTTCTTGAATGGTGTCATTGAAGAAGAAGTGTATATAGAACAACCTTAAGGGTTTGAAGTTGAAGACATGAAGACTCATGTCTACAAGTTGAAGAAGGCTCTGTACGGATTGAAGCAAGCTCCTAGAGCTTGGTATGGAAGGATTGACAGTTTCCTGACGAGCTTGGGCTTTACCAAGAGTAAAGATGATTCTAACCTTTACTTCAAGGTTATGAATGATGAACCTGTTATATTGTTGTTGTATGTGGATGACTTATTCTTAACTTGAGAAGAAAATCTCATCATTGATTGTAAGAAGAAGTTCGCTGCAGAATTTGAGATGAAATACCTTGACCTAATGCACTATTTCTTAGGTCTTGAGGTTCGACAGAGCCCAAAGAAGATCTTCCTTAACCAAGGGAAGTATGCAGTTGAAATACTGAAGAGATTTGATATGTTGGAGTGCAAATCCATGAATACACACATGGAAACAAAGTTGAAGCTCCTAGTTGACACTTAGTTATAATTGATTGATGCTACATTGTACATACAGATCATTGGATTGTTGATGTATCTGACGAACACCAGGCCAGATATATGTTTTGTTGTGAACACCTTGAGTCAATTTCTGGTAGAGCCTAGACGTGTTCACCTAATTGCTGCAAAACATGTGATGAGGTACCTTAAGGGTACATTAGATTGTGGTCTCAGTTATAATGGAGATCATGAATTCAGACTGAGTGGTTATACCGATTCAAATTGGGCTAGAAGTGTCTCTGACAGAAATATCACTTTAGGATGTTGTTTCAGTCTGGGGTCAGCCATGATCTCATGGAAAAGTAGGAAGCAATCAAGCATTGCTCTCAGCGCGACATAAGCATAATACATTGTTGCATGTTCCGCCAGTTGTGAATCCATATGGCTTCAGAAGTTGTTGAAAGGTCTATTCGATCTAGAGATGGAAGCAACGATGATCCTATGTGATAACCAGAGTTGCATAAAGATGATAGAGAACCTTGTGTTCCATGACAATTCAAAACACATAGAGATATGATATCATTACATCCATGATATTGTACAAAGAGGAGCCATAAAGCTCCAGTATGTTAGCACAAATGAATAGGTTGTTGATGTGTTGACCAAGCCTCTATCTTGTGTAAAGTTTGAGCACTTTTGATAGAATCTTGGTGTAGTCCGAAAGGACCTCCCTCGAAAGGGGTAGTAGTGTTGATGCCAGCCTAGTACTGAAGATTTACAACTTTGTGTTGATGTTGTTGTGATGCCAGCCTCGTGCTGAATATTTCCAGCCTTGTGTTGATGTTGTTGTGATGCCAACCTCATGCTGAATATTTCCAGCTTCGTGTTGATGTTGTTGTGATGCCAACCTCGTGCTGAAGATTTTCAGCCTCGTTCTAATGTTGTTGTGATGCTAGCCTCGTGCTGATGTTGTTGTGAGGCTAGCCTCATGCTGAAGATTTCCAGCATCGTGCTGATGTTGATGAGATGTCAGTTTCATGTTGAAGATTTCCAGCCTAGTGCTGATGTTGATGATGCTCCAACCTTCGTGCTGTGATGTTGTTGTTGTTGATAATGCTCCAGCCTTTGTGCTGTGATATTGATGTTGTATCAGCCTTGTGATGTTATTGATGATGGTGTATTAGTGTTATACTAATCCATGTTGATGCAGATGATGATGATGGCATTCCAACTCCCTATTGTGAATGATGATATTGATGATGAGAAAAAATTCCGATGGTTTATAGATATGACAGTCAATGTTCCAGATGTTGTTGATGTTGTTTCCCTCTCTCTCTCTCTCATGATGATGTTGTAGAATACCCTTCTTGTTAAGGGGGAGTGTTGAAATATTGTAACTGCAAAGAGTATTCTATTTATTATTGATTTATTATTCATTAGATCAATCGCCTTTTGTGGATTGATCATGTCGAGCATTGTAATTGACCAAATCCCATTTTGTGGATTGGTCAAACCCTAATTGTATTATGAAAATTAAGAAGTCGCCCCCCATGCAATTTAAAGTGATTTTAACCACTTAGAAGACAAGTCGGCCCTGCCCAGTAAAGAGACACCTTTTCAGCACCTTCCAGTTTGTATAAATAAAGGAAGCCAATGCTTCATTTGTTCACTCACTCATTTGATCGTCCAGAGCGCAAGTTTGGTAGCTGCAGTTGGAGAAGAAGGAAGAGAGAGAGGCACATTTCTTAGTAGAGGATATTCTCTAGTGTTTGGTTTATTGTCTTGGCATTATATTGGATATCTATATTAAATAAGTTTTTGCTGGGTTTTCTTCCCCATGAGGGTTTCCTAGGTGTTGACGGGCGAGAATGACTGTCCGTCAATTGGAGGAACGAGTCCAGTCCAGGGTTGTCTAAGTACCCCAAGCCGTTTGGTATAACTCGTTCTGACGGGTTTAATGGCTCCGTTGGCCAATGTAAGAATCCTAAAAGAAACAAAAATACAATAAAAGAAATA
>SNQJ01S0023155.1:18230-55181 GCA_010110895.2 Picea sitchensis | reverse complement strand
TCCTTTGATCAGCTGAAAACATTCACTAAAATGGTCAAGAAATGTATGGTCACTATAAGTGCACTAACCCTTTAAGTTTTTGGCAATTGACCATTTTGTTTGTAGAGCAAGCCATCAATACATGGTTTGGGAGTTGGCCTTGAGCTTTTTATTTCCTATTGAAACATGTAATTTCCATGTAAATATTTGTAAAAGGAGATGTCAAAGTAAATGAAGGCATATACCTTCATTATACTGCCCATAATTGCCACATGATGGATCAAAGGCAATCAATGGGGCATTTGGAAATTTTGCCTCTACTTAGAGTTCGATATATGGCCATTAAAAGAGTTGGGCATTTGAAGTGCACATATTTTGTAATGGGGGTTTGCACCACTAGTGCATATATTACTGCACATTTTGTAATGGGTAGATAGGACCATAGGGTTTTGCCTAATTTGTGCACCTTCTGGTATATCAAAGTGCCTTATAAAACCAATGATTATGAATCATTGTAATGGCTTTCTAGCCACTCTTGAGTGAGGAGAGTGAGAGGCGTTATTGTTGTGCCTTAATCCTTCATTGGATTCTTTGTAATCATGATGTAAATAGTGGGTTGAGGCGATTTTCCTACACCATTTTGGCGATTCATTGTAAACTTGACCAAGAGTGTAGTTATAAACTCTTGGCAAGTAAGAAACTTATGCAGGTATCATCAGTTACAGGTTGCAAATTTATGCAGATGTGGGCGAAATTTCATCTCCGAAGAACAAGAGGTGAAGGAGACATGGAATGTTCCTTTCAGAACATTTGCTTGGCAACAGTTGCAAGTGTTGAGTTACATTATGATTCTGATGTACATGGGTGAAGGAATCTTGCGGGAATGAAGACATTTGCATGCAATTGATGATGGATTGCAGGTCAAAGTTGATACTTTTGGAGGGCAAAAAGTTTTTCTACGTGGAGAGGTGTGATCCAGGAGGATCTTCACAGTCGACACATTTTCAGTCGGCTTCAAATACTGCCAACATTGTCCAGTCAAAAAAGAGCTCACATTGAGCTTTCTGATGCATTTTTGAATGAAGTCAATTGGACTTCACATGCTAGAGATATGCCTTGCTGATATTTAGGGGCAAAATGGCATTTGTAAAATGTTTAATACATGATATAGGGTTCTCATAGTTATGTATTTTTCATTATTTAAAAGGGATTATTTGGTGCAAAGCCATGTTGGCTTTCAATCCCTAGTCTCAAGGAGAGTCCTAAGGAGAGTTGAGATCTTCATGGATGGTTGAGAGATATTCTCAAACTAATCCCTTGAGATATGCCAAGATCCTAATTTCGGGGATCTTGAGAGATTAATTCTCCATGAAAATATTGATGTGGTTGAGATGGAGATGTTATATGAACCCTTCTTGGGGGTCAAGAAGAGGGAGGAGAGAAAGGAAAGATCTTGTGGAAAGCTTATTGAGAGCTTATTGATTCAGAGGATGCATTTGTAAGGGAGAACCAAGTTGTAGGCTTGTTTATGTAGCCCTTTTGAAGCAGAATCAATAAAGCAAGTTCATGGGATTCATGAATCCGGAGAGGTAGCCAGGGGGTCTGGTGAACTTCTTTATCACATTGTTGTCTATGTTGTATGTTTGTGTATGGATGCATTCTTCCTTGGACAAGTAGAGTTTTTATTTATCATTCTTCCTTTGATGTGTATGGCTGCATGGGACTAGGGACATTGGACTCATAATGAGGCGACATAGCTCAAGTTTTATCATTTTTGGATTTTAACTTTTTCATTTGTTTTTGACCTCTATCATTTTTTACTTTTATTTAACTTATGCTTTCTTAGCTAGACCTTGTTGAATGAGATATGACAAATCAAACATGAGCATGAATGATTTTTTTATGAATGGAATGGAAGTGAATGGGAGAGACACAAGGCATTAAGTATGGTTAGGGATATGAAACATGCTACACCAACTAGATATCTAGTAGTACAACTTGACCCAAGACCTAACGACACTTATCTAAGGGAAAATTATGTCTTCCATGGTACAATAAGACAAATAATAGAATTGTTCATGTTATGAAGTGTTATTGGATCACACTTTAGTATTTATCACATTCACAACTAGCTTAAAAGTTATAACACCATGTCTAAGTATCAAACCCATACACGAGAATATAGCACAACAACTAAAGTAAAACAAACTAAATTGGAGTACCATGACCATGTGCAATAAAATAATAGTGTACCACCAATAAAGTGCATGTGTCATCTGAGCTGTATGAGAGGAGAGCTGATACCATGGCTGAATCATCTGATGAGGAGTGAGGCAAGATCATCATATGTATAAAGTTAAAAATTGGAAAACTAATTCTAAGTTTGGAGAATATGAGCAAGAGAGTTCATGTAAGTAGCAACATCACACCCCTTCAGAAGGTGACTCTAAAAGTAGTTACCCCTGATGGGGTAACACCTTCAAATGCGTAACTTATGCCTTGGGAAATGTGAAATGCTTCAAAGTACAACTCAAAGTAAGAAAATGCACCAACACATATAGAAGGCACCCAAAAAGGTGAATTATTGCCACATGTGTAAGTCCACCTCCAAATATGTGAACCCAACCATAGAAAATGCCTCAAAAGACGTGAGCACCATAACATGTGAAAGAAAAAGGAAAGCATGTAAATCTCCATCTCTCACAAGACTATGAATAGAAAAATCGTAGCAAGGAATCACTCCAAGTTGCTATAAGAAATAACTGTTACACATAACATAAACATAGTTAAAATGCATTAAAGGCATGGAGTTAAATTGATTACCTTCATCAATACACTATCAATACTGTTATCCTCCACTTTTAGGGATAACTAAGGAGATTATGTCTCGAGGCCCACATGTCCTAGACATGAAGTACTGAGAGCCATATCGACTCGAGCATGGCCCTGGAGGGCCCATATTTTATTCCTTTCAACGCCTCTAGTTTGTCAGCAACAACAATATCCATCACCTCGGCTTGGTCCTGTATTGGAGATGGTTCTTGTTCCATGAGGTAATGAGTCCGGGTATCATGGTATGTGTCACTCTGATCCTCAAAACCTTTGAACATGTGCATCTAATCATTTTTGTTTCTAACGAGTGCTTGGATATTATACTTATCCACTTGACCATGTCTGGGGGGAATGACAGGATGCCCTAGTAAGTCTGTGCCCATAGGTTTTGAGTTGCCACTGGGGGATCCATGAAAAGTCATCATCCACTACTGTCATACTTATCACTTTCAATATTACTTATAGCTCATCCATCCCATTACATTGGTCCGGGCATTGGGTTGACCAATAATTTAAGGGTTGCACCTTGCCTTGTGGGAAGAAGGGGCTAAAGGCCCAGAAGGTAAAAGCAAGCTGGCAAGAGATAAAATCCTAAAAATAAAACCTCCAGACGCTTCACCCAGGGATCCCCGAGAAAGAAGTAAAAAAAATCTTCTCAGCAAGAAACAAGAGGGACCCATAAAAAATAATAAAACAAGACCTAGTCAGAGGATGGGGGGTCTCATCACGAGCCAACCTATTAGGTCCATGGGTACCTAGTGGTATGACACTACTAGCAGTTGGTTACCACGCTAGGGTAGTGGCTCTTGGTTGCATGACCAAGAGAAAGGGGGTCTCATCATGAGCCAACCTTCTCATCTCCATGAAAGTTCTTGTGGGTAACATTGCAACCACTAGTCACCATGCCAGGGAAGTGTCCCCTGATTAGCTTCCAAAAAGAAAAAATCAATAAAGAATAAAGAAAAAAAATGCATTAATGGGCTTGGAAACATTTGCATCCAGGACAGGTGTAACTCGCCTTCTACAAAGGCACCCATGGGTAATCCTTGCATTTCCCTGCTATCATTGCACCCCTTGTCAAAACATCCCTCATCCACCTCACTTGGATTTGATCTCTTCCAGAAACATCCCTTTTCTAGTGGACACTATCCCAATAGGACGCCTTGTCACTTTCTCCAAACTTGCCTTGCAGATTTGTATAATGTATTTGAGAATTTGACTGGTTAAAAGGAGTTTTATGCACATGTTTAATAAAATTGATGATTGGATGTGATTGACATTGCTATGATCCCTGTGACTCATGAGCCCATGGAGGACGTATCTGTTGATGTGCAGGATCATACCCGATGGAAAGGTACCATATTGGACAGGTACACATGGGGAGATGATTAGTTCAGACCTCCATGGGGCTGAAGAGCCCACCAGATAGATGCTGAGACCCCAACAGGGGGCAGAGACAGGACAGAGGGGTTTGCACCGGAGAAAGGGAGGACGTTCCACAGAGGCACCCTGATACAGCCCTACCCAACGAGTTATGCCCTTTCCACTAGGACATTGGCCTTGGAAGGCCATGATGTCACCCAGGACATCCTATGACATCATCCAACGATGTGGGAGGTTTGGGAGGCAATTGAGGCATGTTTGGCACATGTGGCAGCTTCTAGAGGCCCAAGGAGGGTTAACGTTTTGCTCTAGGAGGCCACATTTTCCCTAGAAAGGGATAAAGTCACCCTAAAAGGGCATTACGTCCTCATTATTTGCTTTATTAGGGTTTCATTATGACATTTTAATGTAAAACAATATTATTTGGTATTTTGGTGTTGTCGGCCTTTTGATGACCTAAAATTTAATTAAGGTCATTTGTATTGTATAAGTAGAGAGCTAAAACTCTCATTTGGATCATCATCTTTCACTCAGTCTTGTTGAGGTCTGAAATTTGTGCCATCCTTTAGGGTTTTTGGCTGAAAATTGATGTACACTTGTTGAAGGAGGCTTGTTTTGGCTATTTTTGGCATTTCTCTTGGTGGAAGGTTTACAACTAGGGTATGGCTATATGAATTCTTGGTTAAATGTAAGTGGAATTTCTGCAACACTTCTTTATTAAATGGTTATGATATTGTTTACTTGCATTTTGTTACTATAATTTGCTGGATTAAACCCTAGGTGACAAGCACATGTTGGTTTCCTTGTCTCATGTACCTACTAGGATTAAGAGCCATTTGATTTGTTGAAGTTAGATAGAGCATTGCCATAGAACCACTCTACCTCTAGTCTTCTATCCTAGCCGTTTTGTACTTGTTATTGAGCTAAGAAGGAGGAAAACACATCAAGGCCTAGGGTTTCTACACCTTGGTGAGTCGTTTTCCACTAGGGTTTGGTAGATAAACCCTTGCCTTAGAAAAAAATCATCTTCAAACTCTCTTGTCTTTAGCCCTACCAATTTTTGCTCAAGCTAGCCATTTTTACCTTGCCAATAAACTAAAGGAGGAGAAAGCACTAAGGCCTAGGGTTTATACACCTTAGTGAGCCTTTCTCCCCTAGGGTTTCATTGTTGAGGCCTTGCCTTAACAACACCTCAACATCTAACCCTCTTGTCTTTATCTTTATCACTATCATCACGACCCTTCAACTTTTTCAGCTGATTTGACTCCATTTTCCCTAGTAACAGACTGATCTAAGACTTCTTGTGTTGAGTAACTTGACTATACACACATCCAAATACTTTGAACAACTACTAATTCTTCTAACACTAGCTTAGACTAAGAATCACTAAACCTATTGTTGTCGTCATTTATTCATGCTATAAAAATCTCTATGCAACATTTACTTATCTTTAAAGCAATTGAATGATTAGCTAAAGCGTTCATCCTAGTATTGTTACATTGATTGCCATTGTCGAGTTTCTTTAGCATTTATTTTGAAGTGATATTGTGTAATCATTGCTATTGTATAAACATTGATGTACTTCATCAACACTATTTATCAATTGCTTATTATCAGAAAGTCTTTGATTATATGAAGTACTAACCAACAAGTAAGCTTGCACATGTAGTTTCCTTGTTGCTTTGTCTTGGGCAGGTACACTTTCTTGGTTATTACTTATCTTTATTGGCTGATTAGCCGGGACTTTCTGATCGGTGGTGATTTATGAGGGGGAATATTATACTTAGACTTTCAAACCGTTTCCTTCTCAAATCCCCAGGTCATGGGGACGTCTCTCCTGGGCCTACCATCCTAAACAGAAAGAGCTATCCCATTGAGGTGACAGTGGTGAGATAGTCCCAGTTACGCCAGTTTCCTTCCTTTCATCCATCTTTTACCTTAACTACAAACTGTGCGATAACATTTTGGAGCCGTTGTCGGGGAACACTGAGTTAATTTTCCCGAAGATGACACTTTTCGATAAGCCTTGCCTCAAGAGTCTTTATCTTACAAGCTTACTTGGCGACTCCACTTAGGGTGATTCCCTTATTTCTTTGATAATTTCAAGAAAATTATCTGGCGAATCCACTGATGACGAAGCCAACCATGAATTCTCAATGGGATCCGGGAAACTACAAGCCTTTAGACATGAGTAAGATCCCGAGATACCCTCAACAAATACCCCTTGAATACAAAAAATTGCTCCCTAGATTCACTGGTGGTGATACGGAGAGAGCTGATTATCACATGAGAAACTTTTGGAACTTCTTTCTATCCCACCATATCACTGATGATGCCAAAGACTTGGTCATGAAACTTTTCTCTGTCAGTCTTTGTTACAATGCTAGAGAGTGGTATGACAACCTCCCCGATGCCAACATCACAACTATGGAGCAGTTTGAAGAAATATTTCTTGGGATATGGGGTATTCAGTTGGAAGACATCCCAGTACTACTAGAAAGACTTGAGCATATAAATCAAAATGAGGATGAAACTGTAAGAGACTTCCAAGATAGGTTTTTGGATGTGCTGTATCAAATTCCTGAAAGCCATCATCCCAAAGAGAAGCACCTTGTCCATCCCTATACCCATGCACTTTTGGTGCATCTGGGTTTTCCCCTTAGTAAAAGGGGCCCAATGATCCGGATTATTTTCGGCAGGAAATGAGATCGAAGATATAATAAAGAAATGCGCAGAGATATCACCGATATTCAATAATATAACAAAAATATATCAGAGATGCAACCATAAACACAGGTATACAGTAATACACGATTTCTATTAATGAAATAAATGTGCAGAGACTGTAAAATACAGAGTGAAAGACTCGATAGAATGGTGGCATAAATGTGCAGAGGACCGTAAAATACGAAAGGAAAGACTCGAGAATGGTGGTAACTATCTCTGAAAAGAGATGTGAAAAACCATCGTGATTCACAAGAAGATGATTACAATGAGGCTCAAGGCCTTTAGTTAACAAGGAATGCCAAAACCCTAGACATCCGTAAACCCAACCTCCTAGGAGATGAAGCCAAAAGTCACGTGGGCCCCGTTTGGGTAAGTGAGTTAATATCAACTTCCGGAACCTCAGAATCCTTTGCATACCATCTCCGCTAGGTGTGATAGATCGTTGGAAATGTGTTGTCGAGGAGATTCATTTGGGGCTCAATCATGCCTTTAACTATCATTGAGAACTCGATCTCAAAAAACCTTCATTTGGGCCCTCAAAATAACCCCGAAGTTAAAACCCTGCTAAAAATAGTAAATTGCCAAAACTGCCAGAAAGTCGTTTTGAGCCATTTGAAAAGGTGGGTGGTCAACGATATCCACCTGATCAATCCTCCTTAGGGGAAGCAATTTATTCATTGCGTTGAGTTCCTGCGGGAGAGGGAAAAACATTTGTTGAATCTTCGCATCTTGATGAGTTGCTTGTCTTGTTGGAGATCGTGTCACACTGCTCAGTTTGTGGAAATCTACCACGAACCTGCCGGGGCGGTTGAGGCCGTTCAAAAAGTCAAGATACATGAGATGACCTACGTGCAGAAGGAATATTTTCACTTCACTACAACCTTGTTGACCTTCTTATGTAGGATAGAAGGTGCTTGGGCCGAGGCTGCATTGGTTGCAGTATCCTTCTCTTCAACTTTTTAATATATTGTGAAGAAGTTGAATTTGTAGTATGAGATACTACCTTGCGACACTTTTAGGTTGAACAATAGTTGGAACCACCATGGTATTCTCAGGAGTATTTATCCCCAAAAGTAACACACACTACTTCGGTCGGTGACTCATAAACAAAGCATTTGGCTTCCACATATCGCTATTCAAGAGAACATCACGCATATCTAGTGGGGCAACATCACACACCATCCCTTGGAAGGGTTGGATGCCGTATGACAATCGACACCGCTATTACATAGATCTGCCCTCACGGGCCAACGGACAGTTGTATGGTTGCGTGCGTGGTGTTGTCGACAATCCCAACTGCTTTACGACCTCTGCTGAGATGAGGTTCTTTCCGCTCATCAATAATAAAATGCAGCGGGGTCCCGTTCACCCACATCTGTGAATGAAAAGGCCTCTTCAGGATCTGTTGTTCTTCCGTTGAATTGCTGCGGTCACAATAATAGTAGTGGGTTCCGGCAATAATGATCTCATTCTTTACCATTATTTTCAATCGACTGTAATCGTGGTTCGCTCTTTGTCTTTGATCTCGTCCACCAATGACTATTTTGAGTGACATTCGTCGGTGTTGTTGTGATTTTGCGGGACCTCACACCATTTTCCGGTGTCCTTCTTTGTCTTCCGGTGACTTATTTTCTTGTGTCTTGGACCGGTTTTCGAGACATTGTTAGGGTTGTCTTGTCAAGGCTTTGGTTGTTGTGGATTTGCGCACTAAATTCTGTTTGTTCTGAGATTAATTGATATCGATAATACACCGGAAGATGAGAGATGTCCAGAAAATCCATTTCAGTATGGATGACTGCGAAGATTCCACGCTATTTCAGAACCAAATGTTGCTCGAGTCTTCATGATACCCATCTTTGCGCACAAGGTATGGAAGGTATTGGTGAATCAATTGGTGAATCATGACACTTCTTGGCCCCTCTCCTGATGCAGCATGGTCCACCTCATGTACTGGTCACCATAGTTACCAACAAGGTAATAATTTTCCTTTACCGCATCCACAAAAAAAACCCAAGTGGGATCGGTCCCACAGATAGTCTTAATCCTCAGGAACTTTGCTCCCTAGTTTCCCAGCACCAATGTTTGACATGAGGGAGAGCTTTAAGGAGTGCTGGCGATCTTTTTCTCTATCGAGAAAATTGTAAACAGAGAAATAACCTTCTAGCAGAGTTAACCATTTTCTAGGCTTCTCAGATTCATTCCGTTCTTCAAATACGTGAACATCAAAATTAACTTGTACCTGAAAGGCTTTAGGTGCCCCAGTGGCCAATTTGATGAAGATGACATGATGCTATCGGCAAAAGGCCAAGGATGTGGGCAATTATCCATCATTTCGTCCTCTGTCGCGTGAGAACTGCTCAAGTAACAGATTGATAGGATCGTCTGTTCAGTCGTTTTTATTTTCTTCTTCCAATGAGGATTTTGCGTATGAGAAATGGATTGTGTTCACAGAGACAAAGCCTGAGACACCCAAATTCTATACTCGGACCCCGCCGGGGACATGCACTGAAAATACGATCAAGAGCAGCCTGCTCTGATGCTCACTGATCCAGATTATTTTGGCACGAAATGAGATCGGAGATATAATAAAGAAATGCTAGTTATATTGTCGATATTCAATAATATAACAGAAATAATGTAGATGCAACCATAAACACAGTATACAAGAATACATGATTTCTATTAATGAAATAAAATGTACAGAGACTGTAAATATAAAGAGAAGACTCTGATAGAATGGTGACAGCTTATCTCTGAGAAGAGGATGGTGACGACTAGTCGACTCGGCAAGAAGATGACTACAATGAGGTTCTCCGTCTTTTTACAATAATAAGGAATGCCAAAACCCATCCAAAAACCTAACTCCCCTGAGATGAAGCGCCAAAGTCATGTGGGCCCTGTTTGGGTAAGGGACTTCAACTTCCTGGGGTCGTAATCTTTGCATACGATCTTCATTTTAGGCGCAGGATAGTCAGTTGGAAAGGTATCATCAAGAAATTCATTTTTTGGGATAAATTATTCCCTTTGGTTATAATTGAGAACCTGGATCTGTGTGTCCTTCATTTGGGCCCTCAAAATGGTCTCTGAAGTTAAAACTCACAGTAATAGTAATTTGCCAAAATTGCCAGAAAGCCGCTTTGAGTCATTTGGAAAAGGTGGGTGAAACATCTCTCTTATCCTAGATAAGATAATTTCTTCTGTCACTGTGCATTTTAGTATGGAAAGTTTGTTTCCCATGAAAACTTCATTTGTATCAAGAAGAAGGGAACAAACCATAGATCAACTCAGGACTGCTGAAGACACAGTTATGGAGCTAGAACCTAAGCAAAATGACGAAATATCAACATGCCCTCCTCCTCCTAATTAAGCCCTAATTGGCCCTTTCCCCCCACTGGACAAATAGAACAAGACGAAGAGGTTAGTTATTTTCCTTTTTAGGTTTTTGACGATCCCTTGTTCCATAATTCAGAGAGTTTTGTGAAGGAGGAATGGAATCCCTGAAAGAAGTAGATCTTCCTCGTTATACAATTGAAGATGAAAGGGAAACCCATGAGGATGAGACAATGATGCATGTTAAAGATACCCAAGCCCTCGAAGCTCATGCACAAGAAGAAAATGGCCATACCCTCCTCTACAAGATTTTGATGTTTTTCTACTTCATGATTTGGGGAAAGAGGAGGAGATGGGTGAGTCTTTGAATGTTTTGAATCCTCCATGTTATGATACTGATAGTGACATAAGGACATTGATGAGTTCATATTATTACAAGACCTAAATGGGATATAATTGTTATGATATAGACCTATTTACTTTTATATTGAGAATCATTCAAATCATAAGTTCTCTACAGCTTATCAATGACAAATTACTTTGATTTTGATCAATAAAACAAGGGGATGATATATTTACTGATGCTCCACAAACACCTAGTTGACCTTAGTACCATAAGTTTTCCTGATAATTTTCAATCTTACCTTGAGGGTTTGGATGAGTACTCTCCAAGAACACTTGGATTCATTCTATGAAGAGGATTATACACCACCACTGTGCCTGTAGTTTTTATAGGAGTAAGAACATTTTTTTCCTAAAGAAGGTTTCTCATGTTTTTTTCACCCCAACCACCTGTTATTTTGCCTTGCTTTTCCATTGAAGGTGTGGTTGGGAAGTATATATTTTACATTGATTTTCCTCCGAGGCAAACCCTAGAGTCCATAAGCTGTATTGAATACTCTAAGAGTTGGTCATATCAGTTTTCAACTTTTCCTTAAGAGTTTGCTATTCATCTACTAGATCCATGTCAATCCCTTCCTGGTTTCAGAGTGTGAGAGGACGCCCCTGTGCAGCTGCCAGACACCTTTAAGAGTTAGTGTTATGAACCTTGAATTTTTACTTGTCCCTTCCTGAGAGGATTGAGTACTTTCCTCGAGATTGACTTGGCATGATTTTATCCTCTCACTGCCTCCATGAGTTAGGAATTTACCATTTGTCAGATACAATATATTCTCTACCCATGTTATTTTTGTGCTTAAATTTTTATCACCGCTTTTGGTTCATGATGAATCACAAAGGTAGTATTGTAAATATCACAATTGTTCTCCTGGTCGTTTGAGTAATAACTTCCAACATCCAGCCAACATGTACAGGCAGGCATTTCATTCATTGTATATACTATTTGAATTTCATACTAGAATAGTTTGTTTTAACACTTGTATATGTTTGCTTCTCCATTATATATATGAGTTGGGGTGATATCACCACCCCAAAATGATTACTAATAATCTTATATTGATATCAAGCAGGTCACATGTTATGCTAGGGATGCCATGTCATGTTCTATAAGAGCACACAGTCTCTAGTTGGGTTTCATATGTTATCCCCACTTCTTAGGGATATAAGCAGAGATTAGCAATTGAGGCCCATAGGCTCTAGACATGGAGTATCGAGAGCCAGATCGATTTGAGACAGCCCCAGAGGGCCCATCTTTTCTTTCTTTCAGCGCTTCCACTTTGTCAACAACAACATTCATCACCAGCTTGGTCCCTCTGCTGAGATGGTCTTTAAGCTCCAGCGAGGTAACGAACTGGGTATCATGTATGTGTCACTGTGATTCTCAAAATATTTCAACATGCATCTAGTTCTTTTGTTTCTAACAAGGATGGATATTATACTTATCCACCTTGACCCTTAGGGGGGAATGACAGGATGTTCTAGTAAGCCTGTGCCCATGGTTTTGGAGTTGCCACTGGGGATCCATGAAAAGAGTCATTGTTCACTCCTGATCATAGTTATCACTTTCCATCTTGCTTCCCACCCATCCATCTTTGTATTGGTCCTGGTATTGCTTGGATAATAATTCTATGTCTTTGCACCTTGCCTCGTAGGAAGAAGAGGCTAAAGGTCTAGGCAGCAGCTACAAGAGATGCTCAAAATAAAACCTCCAAAAGATGCTTCACCTAGATCCTCGAGCAAGAAAAGCTTTTCAGTAAGAAACATAGGGACCCACAAAAATAATAAACAAGACCTAGTCGGAGGATTTGGGGTTCATCACGAGCCAGCCTATTAGGGTCCATGGGTACCTTAGAAGGACATCAGTAACTGGTTACTACCAGGTAGTGGCTCTGTCAGCAATAAGGAGGAAGGTCCCATTACGAGCCAAACTCTTCATTCCTGTGGAAAGTTCTTAGAATATTGACAATTCAATGTCACCACTAGGCAAGGTCCTGATTATCTTCCGAAAGAAAAAACAATAAAAGAACAAAAAAAAAAGGCATTAATGGATTAAAACATTTTATCCAGATAGAAATAACTTATTCTAAAGGCACTTGACAAGTGTCTTGTATTTCCTCAAGGACATCGGCATTCCCTTGTTAGACATCCTCATCCACCTCACTTTTGATTTGATCTCCATAAACATCTCCTTTTCCAGGACATTGTCTAATGGGACACCCTGTCACTTCCTCCAAACTGCCTTGTAGATTTTGTATAATGTCTTTGAGCATTTGACCAAGTAAAAGGGGTTTTAGTAATGTTAATAAAATTGATGATTGGATGTGATTGACACCAAGTTATGATCCTTTGACTTATGAGCCCATGGAGGCGTATCTGTTGATGTGCAGGGACATGTCTGATTTGACAGGTACCACACTTGGATGGTACACATGGGGAGATGATTTAGTCTCGACCTCCATGGGGCTGAAGAGCCTAATTCAGACTGACAATGAGACCCCAACAGGTGGCAAAGACAAGACATAGGGTTTTCACCAACCAGGGAGACACCCCAGATGTGAGGTACCCCCTCGGCAGATCCTCACTCAGGGTTGCGCCCTAGTAAGATGTTGGCCTTAGCGCCATGATCACCCAGGTATCCCATGACATCTTCCAATCCATGTGGGAACTTTGGGAGGCAGCTGAGGGCATAAGCCTGACACAGGTGTGGTGCCTTCTAGAGGCCTCCATGACGGCTAACATTTTCTCCAAGAGGCCACATTTGCCCAAGAAGGGCCAACATCTACCCTAAAAAGGGTTACTGCCGACGTCCTCATATTTACATCTTGATTTAGGTTTCATTATGACATTTTAACATAAAACTATATTATTTGGTATTTGGCCTTGTCGGCTTTTTGATGGCCTAAAATTTAATTAAGGTCATTTGTATTGTATAAGTAGAGAGCTAAAAATCTCATTTGGATTATCATCTTTCACTCAATTTTTGGTGAGTTCTGAAATTTGCGCCCTCTTATAGGTTTTTGGCTGAAAATTGATGCAATACTTGTTGAAGGAGGCTTGTTTTGGCTATTTTGGTATTTCTCTTGGTGGAAGGTTTACAACTAGGTATACATGAATTTGTTAAAATGTGGGTGAATTTCTAAATTTTATTGAATGGTTATGATATTGTTTAATTTCATTTTGTTACTGCTACCTTGTTGATTAAACCCTAAGTGACAAGCACATGTTGGTGTCCTTGTCTCATGTCCTTACTAAGATTAAGAGCCATTTGATTTTGTTGAAGAAGATATCTTGCCATAGCAACACACTACTCCTCTACTCTTTCAGCTCCAGCCTAGCCATTTCACTTTTATTGAGCTAAGAAGGAGGAAACACATCGTCGAGGGTTTCTACACCTTGGTGAGACAGTTTTCCTTGGAGCTTGGTGGGAAGCCTTGCCTTAGCAAAACTTCATCTTCAAACTCTTTTGTCTTCAGTTCACCATTTTTCTCAAGCTGGGCTTTTTACCTCAAGCCAATAAAATCCAGTTGAGGAGAAAGAATCAAGGCCTAGGGTTTCACAATCTTAGTGAGACTTTCTCCCCTAGGGTTTCATCATTGTTTAGGCCTCTTTGCCTTACAAACACCTCAACATCTAACCCTCTTGTCTTTGGCCATATCGTTATCATCTCGACCCTTCAACTTTTGCAACTGATTTGACTCCATTTGTCCTAGTAACGCACTGATCTAAGACTTCTTGTGTTGAGTACTTTGATCACAAACATCCAAATACTTTGAACAACTACTACTCCTTCTAACCCTAGCCTAGACAACAATCACTAACTTATTGTTTCCGCCAGCTTATTTATTCATGCTATAAACATATCTATGCAACATTTACTTATCTTTAAAGCAATTGAATGATTAGCTAAACTGTTGCTCCTAGTATTGTTACATTGATTGCTACTCATCATTAGAGTTTCTTTAGCATTTATTTTGAAGTGATATTGTAATAATTGTTATTTTATAAACATTTATGTATCTCCATCATAATTAATTTCTTATTATTGGAAAGTCTTTGATTATATGAAGTGCTAATGTAACCCATTGCTAAGCTTGCAGATGTAGTTTCCTTGTTGCTTTCTCAAGGCACACTTTCTTGGTTATTAGTTATATTTATTGGTCAGACAGCCGAGAGTTTCAATGGATGGTGACTTGTGAGGGGGAATCTATACTCATCTCAAACCTTTGCCTCTTCAAAACCCCAGTCACCGGGGACATCTCCCCCGGGCTCACCACCCTAAACAGAAAGAGTTGTCCCATTGAGGTGACAGTGGCGGGATAGTCTCAGTTACGCTAGCTTGCCTTCCTTTCATCTTTCTTCACCTTAACTAAACTGTACATAACATTTTGACGTCGTTGTTGGGGAACACTAAGTCAGTATTCCTCAAGACGACACTTTTCGGTAATCCTTGCCTCAAGAGTCTTTATCTTACAAGCTTACCTTTAGGACACTTAGGGTGATTCCATTATTTCTTTGATAATTTAAAGAAAATTATCTCATACTCCATCAATGAAGTTATTTCAACCATGACTTCATAATGGGATTCGGGAAACTACAAGCCTTTTAGACATGAGTAAAATCCCAATATACCCTCAACAAATACCCCTTGAATACAAAAATTTTCTCCCTATATTCACTGGTGGTGATAGGGAGAGAGCTCATTATCACATGAGAAACTTCTCTCGAACTTCTTTTCTATCCCAATTCTATCACGATGATGTCAAGACTTGGTCATGAAAGTTTTCTCTGCCAGTATTTGTTACAATGCTAGAGAGTGGTATGACAACCTCCCCGATACCACCATCACAACTATGGAGCAATTTGAAGAAAAATTTGGGAGATGGGGTATTCAGTTAGAAGACATCCAAATACTAGTAGAAAGACTTGAGCATATAAAGAAAATTGACGATGAAACCATAAGAGACTTCCAGGATAGGTTTGAGGACGTGCTGTATCAAATTTCTGAAAGCCAACATCCTGAAGAGAAGTACTATCCATCTCTATACCATGCAATTTTGTATCTGGTTTTGCCTCAAAGAAAGGGGGGCTCAAGAACGCCAACTAAGCTTACAACATGGCTACAAGAATTGATAAAAACATCTCCTTATCCGAGATAAGATATCTCTTTACCTCAGGTACTCTTAGTAGGGAGAGTTTGTTTGCCCTTGAAAACTTCATTGTTGATTTCCAAGAAGAAGGGTAACACACCATATATCAACACATGACTGCTGAAGACATAGTTGGGGAGTTGGAACCTAGGAAAAATGACGAAATATAAACATGTGCTTCTCCCTCTGATGAAGCCGTCCACTAGCCTTTTCCACCTGCAAAACAACAAGACAATGAGGTTAGTTATTTTCCTT
Organism: Picea sitchensis; assembly: GCA_010110895.2. Classification (NCBI taxonomy): domain Eukaryota; kingdom Viridiplantae; phylum Streptophyta; class Pinopsida; order Pinales; family Pinaceae; genus Picea; species Picea sitchensis. The sequence goes on along the minus strand of SNQJ01S0023155.1, from coordinate 39,129 downwards.
TTCAGGTTTTTGACAATACCTTGTTCCATAATTCAGAGAGTGAAGGAGGAATGGAATCCTTGAAAGAAGTAGATCTTCCTTGTTGTACTATTGAAGATGAAGGGGTAGTTCATGAGGATGAAACACTGACGGATGTTAAATACGCCCAAGTCATCAAAGCTCCTGCACAAGAAGAAACAATAAGTTACCCTCCTTTGCAAGATTTTGATGATTTCCTACTTTATGATTTGGGAAATGAGGAGGAGATGGATGAGCCTTTGAATGTTTTGAATCCTCCATGTTATGATATTGATACTGACATAGTTGGTATTGATGAGTTCATACATGTTGGAAGACGTAAATGTGATATATTTGGTTATGATATAGACCCCATTTACGACATTGAGAATCATTCCCAACTATTTCCTTCACAATTATCACGACATATTACTTTTGATTTTGATCAATGGCAACAAGGGGATGATATATTTACTGATGCTCCCCAAACACCCAAGGTTGACCTAGTACCATGTTTTCCTAATGATTTTTGGTCTTACCTTGAGGGTTATGATGAGTACTCCTCCAAGCACTTGGATTCATTCTATGAAGAGGATTATCAACCACCGTTGTGCTCAGGTTTTGATAGGAGTAAGAACATTGCTTGCCTAAAGAAGGATTCCCATGACATCTTTCTCCAACCAGCTCTGATTAATTTACCTTGCTGTGTCATTAAAGGTGTAGTTGGGAATTATATCTTTTGTATTGAGTTTCCTCTGAGGCAAACCCTAGAGTCCAAGGGTTGGTTGAATACTTCAAGAGTAAGTCTGTTATATCAGTTTTTCAAATTTCCCTTAAGAGTTTGCCCGTCATCTACTAGATCCATGTCAATCCCTTCCTTGGCTTCAGAGTGTGAGGACTTCCTAGGTAGGCAGTTTGCAGACCTTTTGAGTAAGTGTTATGAACCTTTGACTTTTCATGATCCCTTCCTGATGTGGATTGAGCACTTTCCTCAGAGATTGACTTGGCATGATTTTATCCCTCCCACCCACCTCCATGAGTTAGACTTTAACATTATATATATATATGAGCTGGGGGTGATATCACCACCCCAAATGATTACTGATAGTTTCTATTGAGATCAAGCAGGTTACAGGTTATGCCAGAGATGTCGCGGTTCTCATGCGCTCTATAGTGAGAACATGTCCCCGAGTTGGAGGCAAATGTTATCCCCCACTTTTAGGGATAACTAAGGAGATTATATCTCGAGGCCCAGAGGTCCTAGACACGGAGTACCAAGAGACAGATCGACTTGAAAATCCTAGAGGGCCCATGTTTTCTTCCTTTCAGTGCCTCCACTTTGTTAGCAACAACAACATCCATCACCTCGACTTGGTCCTGTATCAGAGATGGTTCTTGCTCCACGAGGTAATGAGTCAAGGTATCATAGTATGTGTCACTTTGATCCTCAAAACCTTTGAACATGTGCATCTAGTTCTTTTTGTTTCTAACGGGTGCTTGGATCTTATATTTATCCACTTGACCATGTATGGGGGGAATGAAAGGATACCCTAGTAAGCATGTGCCCATAGGTTTTGAGTTGCCACTGGGGGATCCATGAAAATTCATCGTCCACTCCCATCATACTTATGACATTCCATCTTAGTTCCTGCTCATCCATCCCATCACATTGGTCCGAGCATTGGGTTGGCCAATCATTTAAGGGTTGCACCTTGTCTTGTGGGAAGAAGGGGCTAAAGGCCCAGAAGGTAAAAGCAAGCTGGCAAGAGATAAAAGACTAAAAATAAAACCTCGAGATGCTTCGCCCAGGGATCCCGAAGAAAGCAGTAAAAAAAAGCTTCTCAGCAAGAAACAAGAGGGACCCATAAAAAATAATAAAACAAGACCTAGTCAGAGGAGGGGGGGTCTCATTACGAGCCATCCTATTAGGTCCATGGGTACCTAGCGGTATGACACTACTAGGAGCTGGTTACCACACCAAGGTAGTCTCTCTTGGTTGCATGGCCAAGAGAAAGGGGGTCTCATCACAAGCCACCCTTCTCATCTCCGTGAAAGTGCTTGTGGGTAACATTGCCACCACTGGTCACCACGCCAGGGTAGTGTCCCCTGATTAGCTTCCTGAAAGAAAAAATCAATAAAGAATAAAGAATAAAAAGGCATTAATGGGCTTGGAAACATTTGCATCCAGGACAGGTGCAACTCACCTTCTACAAAGGCACCCACAGGTAAGCCTTGCATTTCCTTGCTATCACTGCACCCCTTGTCAGGACATCCCTCATCCACTTCACTTGGATTTGATCTCTTCTGGAAACATCCCTTTTCCAATGAATACTATCCCAATAGGACGCCTTGTCACTTCCTCCAAACTTGCCTTGTAGATTTGTATAATGTCTTTGAGCATTTGACTAGTTAAAATGGGTTTTATGCACATGTTTAATAAAATTGATGATTGGATGTGATTGGCATTGCTATGATCCCTATGACTTATGAGCCCATGGAGGGCGTATCTGTTGATGTGCAGGATCATACCCGATGGACATGTACCATATTGGACAGGTACACATGGGGAGATGATTAGTTCGGACCTCCATGGGGCTGAAGAGCCCACCAGATGGATGCTGAGACCCCAACAGGGGGCAAAGATAGGATAGAGGGGTTTGCACTGGAGAAAGGGAGGACGTTCCACATAGGCACCCTTACAAAACCCTACCTAGGGGGGTTGTGCCATTTACACTAGGAAGTTGGCCTTGGAAGGCCACGACGTCACCCAGGACATCCTATGACGTCATCCAACGATGTGGGAGCTTTGGGAGGTAGTTGAGGCATGTTTGTCACGTGTGGTAGCTTCTAGAGGCCCAAGGAGGGCTGCCGTTTTTCTCCAAGAGGCCACATTTTCCCTAGATAGGGCTAACATCACCCAAAAAGGGCACGACGTCCTCATTATTTGCTTGATTAGGGTTTCATTATGAAATTTTAATGTAAAACAATATTATTTGGTATTTTGGCTTTGTCGGCCTTTTGATGACCTAAAATTTAATTAAGGTCATTTGTACTGTATAAGTAGAGAGCTAAAACTCTCATTTGGATCATCATCTTTCACTCAGTCTTGGTGAGGTATGAAATTTGCATCCTCCTTTAGGGTTTTTGGCTGAAAATTGATGCACACTTGTTGAAGGAGGCTTGTTTTGGCTATTTTTGGCATTTCTCTTGGTGGAAGGTTTACAACTAGGGTAATGGCTATCTGAATTCTTGGTTAAATGTAAGTGGAATTTTTGCAAAACTTATTTATTGAATGGTTATGATATTGTTTACTTGCATTTTGTTACTATAATTTGTTGGATTAAACCCTAGGTGACAAGCACATGTTGGTGTCCTTGTCTCATGTCCCTACTAAGATTAAGAGCCATTTGATTTGATGAAGTTAGATAGAGCCTTGCCATAACAACACTCTACCTCTACTCTTCTAGCCTATCCATTTTGTACTTGTTATTGAGCTAAGAAGGAGGAAAATGCATCAAGGCCTAGGGTTTTTACACCTTAGTGAGCCATTTTCCCCCAGGGTTTGGTAGATGAAGCCTTGCCTTAGCAACACTTCATCTTCAAACTCTCTTGTCTTTAGCCCTACCAATTTTTGCTCAAGCTAGCCGTTTTTACCTTTCCAATAAACTAAAGAAGGAGGAGAAAGCACTAAGGCCTAGGGTTTCTACACCTTAGTGAGCCTTTTCCCCCTAGGGTTTCATTGTTGAGGCCTTGCCTTAGCAACACCTCAACATCTAACCCTCTTGTCTGTAGCTTTATCACTATCATCACGACCCTTCAACTTTTGTAGCTGATTTGACTCCATTTCCCTGGTAACGCACTGATCTAAGACTTCTTGTGTTGAGTACCTTGATCATACACACATCCAAATACTTTGAACAACTACTAATTCTTTTAACACTAGCTTAGAATAAAAATCACTAACCCTATTGCTGTCGTCATCTATTCATGCTATAAACATCTCTATGCAACATTTACTTATCTTTAAATCAATTGAATGATTAGCTAAAGCGTTGCTCCTAGTATTGTTACATTGATTGCCACTGCCGAGTTTCTTTAGCATTTATTGTGAAGTGATATTGTGCAATCATTGCTATTGTATAAACATTGATGTACTTAATCAACATTATTGCTCAATTTCTTATTATCAGAAAGTCTTTGATTATATGAAGTACTAACCAACAAGTAATCTTGCACATGTAGTTTCCTTGTTTCTTTGTCTTGGGCAGGTACACTTTCTTAGTTATTACTTATCTTTATTAGCTGATTAGCCGGGACTTTCTAATCGGTCATGACTTGTGAGGGGGAATCTTATACTTAGCCTTTCAAACCTTTGCCTTATCAAAACCCCAGGTCATCGGGGATGTATCCCCTGGGCCTACCACCCTAAACAGAAAGAACTATCCCATTGAGGTGACAATGGCGGGATAGTCTCAGTTACACTAGTTTTCCTTCCTTTCATCCGTCTTTTACCTTAACTACAAACTGTGCGATAACAAATACCATCAATCGTAACCTGAAACGTTCGTCCCTAATACTCTATAGTCGCTATTGGACATGGAAAAATTAAGAAAAAATAAAAGAAAAAAAAAACTGACTACTTTAGAATTTCGGGGGCGAGGGTTTGACATAAATGTGTTTTGGTGGGATCCACATATTAATTAACCAAGCCCCACCACTTAAAAAAGAATTCAAACGCCACCATTTGATATGTTGTCAAAGGTCAAACACCACATCCATATCCTACTGTGGAATCGACGGATAACTCAAAAAAAGGGCCTTTTGAAATTCATAAAGTTATTTGTAAGTCATAAAAGGGAGAAGATACTTTTAAAAAGTGAAAAATTGAATATTAATATAAAAAATATAAAGTACTAAAATGGATTTTAATAAAAAAAGAAAGAAAGAAGGTTTTTTTTTGTAAAGACCCTTTTATCTCATGCATAGGATTATTAACATTCAAAGAGAGTATTTAAGAAAAAATAGATTAACATTGTTATTGGTATAAGGAAAATTACGTTAATGTCGACTTTGCAAATCAATTATTAATTCTAGATCCAAGTATAATAATAATAAAAAATTATTTTGACAAAAAGCAATATAAAATTAAGGACTTACAAGTAGCAATTGACGGTTGTAAATTCATATCCAAATTCAATGATACGCCTGTGTTTGATAAAGACGTTGACATAATTCTCAGTTCAACCTGGCTAGAAACACTAGGTACCTTAATCTTAAACATGAAGAATAAATTTTAGACAATCTCCTATAGGACAAAGAAGATAACATTACAAGACATTACAACACGATCATGCTCAATGGAACCCTCATCAGAAGACTTGAAGGATGTATCATAAGTGATCCCTTCAAGATAGTCAGAAGTCAATACAAAAGTTACAAGATCACCAGAAATAGTTTGACAAGGTTGTCATTGATAAAGACGAAGAAATTTCTCTCCTAAAAGGGCATAGCAAAAAACTACTTGCACAAATCAAGAAGTCAAAGGATAAAATGTAGTGCAATCAAAATTTAGAACAAGAAAATCAAGACCTCAAGATCAAATTATTAGAGAAGGATGAAGAAAATTCTTCTCTGAAGAAGCTTAATAAAAAATTGCTTAAACAAATCAAAAGTTTGAAGGATGAAAAACCAAAGAGTCAAAAGCCTAAAAATAAATTCGATGAGTCACAAAATGATGAAGAATTTTTCTGCCTAAGGAACCATAATTGGAGTTTGCTTGTGCAAATCAAGAAGTTGAAGGATGGAAAGAAAACACAACCAAAGTTAGATGAACATGTCAAGAAGGAACCACAACAATCACTGATCCGGTTGAAGTAGGGATATCATCAAATGTTGAAGTACAAATGACGGGAAATCCAAATATCTTTGCCAATAAACATTTAATATTCAACAAAATGGCACAAATATTCAAGGAAGACATACTGCCAAACATGAAACAAGAAGACACTACAAATATGGTTAAAAAATACCATGTTACAAGGATGCATTATTGTCATCCAAATCACAAGAGTCATCGTAACAAAAGACAAAATCAATATGAGAAGCTAAGTGAAATCCTATTATATGGAAGAGAAGTTCAAGTGTGGAATCTTGTCATTTTTGGGATCACAAAAGCTGTCACCACACAATTCTGCAAAAGAATTAGGGTGGTCTGACCCTTTCTTGATTTTTCAATTTTGCGCAATGCATAAAACACAATATTGTCTCATGTTCTCAATCATGACCAATTCAAGAATGAAGAATCATGAGAAGGCATTACAAGCTAGAACGAAGACAATTATTTTATGCTTTGAGGATGAATCATCTTAAAGGGGTAGACAATATAATGAACATGAATATAAATATATAAAACATCAATAAATAATAATAACAATAATAAATGATAATTAATAACAAATAAAATGACACATCCTATCTAAAGGACATGACCTACCAAGGGACATGACCCCTCATCCATTATGACTAGTAAATGCTATAAGTACACTGTGACATGGCATTGTATCATCAACTTATCTTTCATTCACTATTAAATATATTTATTACTTGTCCTATATGGATTTCAAACTAATGTGCATTTTACATTAGATATTCAATAAATGAACCTTGTTCATATTTAATAAATGAACTTTGTTCATTTCAATGTACTTGCGAAGAAGATAACAGTTGGAAATAGGTGATGGATGATGAGCTCCCTATATGGTATATATTTATCCTGTCACAACTTCCTTTACCTATCTAGAGCCCTGCTAAAACCCTATATCCATCACAATAAATGGCTACTTTACTGATAATTGGCTCTTGGGTTTCTTTTTATGGTTTGGATTGTAGTCACAAGTCAAAATAGAGGATATACTTTCATGTGCATAAAAATTCATTATTGTCATCTTGGATGACATAATGGTGAACACTTATGCATTCTTGCAACTAAAACCTGATCTGCCAAACTGGAGAAACAAGGATGAATTGTTTGACTTGGGTATCATTGACAATTAAAGCCATTGACAATGCATTGAGAAGTTGAAGAAAAATGGTTCAAGATTTATATTGATCAGGAAACTAAATGGAAGAATAGGATCCAAGACTACAGGGCACAGTTGGCTCATATTGTTAGGATCCGATCCTAACCTCTCTCCATGGGTCATTAGTTAGTAGGATATGTTCTCTATGTAATAAAGGTCGACATTAGTTAATAAGGTCTAATAAATAAAGTAGAATAAGTCAATGTAAGAAGACCTAATAGAAGCTTTCGCTTCTAGAAAAATCTTCCTCTAGAAGTTTCCTTAGAAAGTAGAATTAGTATAAATGAGAGTAGGAGGCATTGGATATTTTTGTCTTGGAGATTATTGTAATAGAGCTCTGCTATGCTGGACGTTGCCCCCTCAAAGAGGCAAGTGAACATTGCTATCATTAATAAAGGTGCTCTTTCTAGTGTTATTCTGGTATTATTCTGATATTGTTCTGGATAAATCATTGTTGTTTTGCCATTGCTTGCTAAATATTTATGTTCTGCATATTATATTATATTATATCTGGAATATTGCAAGTGGTATCAAATCTCTTTCCAGGGCAAGACTTGTGGGGTAATTGTTTTTCAGGGTAGAGATGTATTCTGGCGTCTTTAAGCTACATAGATCTGTCGTTACGCGCATAAACCTGCGTTTGGGGAGTAATACATGTAGGAAATACAAGTGGTTCTTAAACACACCTGTTGGCCACCTTATAACCCATGTTGGTACCCCTTCGAGTGGTAGTGCATCAGACATCACATGTATATGGATCAACCTAGGCATCTTGAAGCCCTCTGTAGATAAACCGATTGACTGCTTGACTGCTTATAGTGTCATCGAGAACAACACTCGGGAAGTGACTCTCTAGTACCTGGGTAGTCAAGTAGTACGACTAAGGGTATGGTCTAGCCTCCTTAGTTGGTACCTTGATATATTGGGCAAAGTACTACTATTGGACCCCGTGCGTATATAAGAGAGCTATAGCACATGGCAAGCCCTTAACTGTAGATTCCCTGCAAACCGTAACCCTTGGGCCAACCACACCTGATCTATTACATTGAAAATTCGTCCCTATCAAATTTTTCGTTGTAGAAACTCCCTGTTGACATTTTGAGTCCAGGGCCCGTTAGCACCCTTATTTGTAACCTAGCCCATTACATTCTTCTCCTCATTTTGATCACAGTGGTACCCTTCAATTTTAATATTTTTTTTCTCAGTGGACCCAACCCTTTCCAGGACGCCTTTATTTGAGACCTGTCCCATTGGATTCCTCTCTTTGTCCTGATCACTCAGGTACCTATCATCTGTAGGCCCATTTTTCCATCCTGATACCTCTGCTGCTACCTCAACCTCCACCATGCTTACCACCCACTCTCAGTCCCAAGAAACCTTAGAGGATAGAGCGTCCAACTTGGAACAACACTTTTTCGCCATACCCCACAAAGTCAAAAGAAACCTTAGAGGATAGAGCATCCAACCTAGAACAACACTTTTCCACCATACCCCACAAATTCATAGTTTCCCTCCGATATGAATTAAAAACAACCCTTGACAAGAAATACAATGATTTGGTGAAACTCCTCAGGGGTAAGAATGTTGAGACGAATCTTGAGTAACCTCAGTCTTCCCATTATGAGAATACCCAGTCATCCTGCTCCCCTTGGGGTTCTCCACCTTCTTGGAATAAGGTTCCCAAAGTTGAAATGCATAAATTTGATGGTTCCAACCCAGCCAGGTGGGTTTCTCAAATGGAACAATACTTCTCCCTTCATGATATTCGGGACGATGAGACCAAAATCCATGTAGGGGTTTTGTACTTCGATCAAGAATGTTGGCAGTGGCATAAGAAATGTTATCCAGGACTACCCACTTGGAACATGTTCACTAAAGCAATTTGTGCTCATTTTGATAGGGAATCACATTTTTTGGGTTGACTCACTAAGCTATGCCAAACTGGATCCGTCACAGAATTCATCACGAAATTTGAACAGTTGGCTATCCGAACCGAGGGATTATCTGATGAATTTTATCTTTGAATGTTTTATCAGTGGTGAAAAAGGAATCCATCAGGGCTCATGTGAGCATGCATCATACTACTACTTGGTTGCAAGCATGTAAATTAGCAAGGGAAGCCAAGACCATCCTTCATGCATCCCTGAAGGCTCCATTTACCAACCGTCCTCGCCCCGGGGCTACCCCTGATCCAACCCAAACCTTGACGGTCCAAAAGGTCTCTCTCGTAGAAATGGCAGGACGTCGCAAGCAAGGACTTTTCTACTATTGTGATGAAAAGTATGCACCAAGGCATAAATGTAGAGAACAAAAGTTCTTCCAAATTGATGCATCAACTTCCTCTCCCTATGAAGACATCCCATCAGATGAGGCTCCAGACCCAGAGGAGGCTCAATCAAGTGATCATGCCGAAGATCCAATTGTTACTCCGGTGGAATCAGTGGAACCAGTCATATCACTTCATGCACTCTCAGGTATTTTGGCCCCACAAACATTGAAGATCAAGAGCTACATCAAACATAGGTCGGTTGTGGTGTTGATTGATAGTGGTAGCACCCATAATTTTATTCATCGCAGGCTTACTGAGGAGATCCATTGCTTTGTCCTCCCTGTTTCTAATTTTCAAATCCTCATCGCTAATGGTGGTACTATGAAGTGTGGGGGCTGCTGTGAGAATGTCAAAATCCAAATGGGTGATTATCATTTGAAAACCCACATGTTCTCTATTTCCATGGGTGGTTGTGATATTGTATTAGGAGTGGAATGGCTTCACACTCTGGGGCCGATCACAATGGATTATCAAGAATTATATATGAGCTTCACCCAAGACGCTCACCCCTATACTCTTCGGGGTCTCCAAGCTGGCTCTCCTCAAATCATCAGCTCTCACAAGATGGAAAAACTGTTGAAGAATGACCACCATGGTGTGATTGCTCAATTTAATGCCATCCAGGTCACTGAACAAGCCTCTCAAGTAGTTCCTCCTAGCCTACAACTCATCTTGTACAAGTACCCCACGGTATTTGAGATTCCCATGACCTTACCTCCCTCCCAGGGTGAGCGTGATCATAGCATCCCTCTCCTTTTGGGCAGTCAACCCCTCAATGTACATCCCTATAGGTATCTATTTGCTAAGAAAAATGAAATAAAAAAGATTGTACAAGAATTATTGGAGGYGGGGGTAATTCRCCCTAGTACTAGCTCATATTCTTCACCAGTGGTAATGGTCTTAAAGAAAGAAGGAACTTGGCGCATGTGCCCTAATTTTYGTGCCTTGAATAAACTGCCATCAAAGATAAGTTTCCCATTCCTATCATTGATGATTTGTTGAATGAACTCCAAGGTGCCTGTGTATTCACCAAATTATACCTTCGCTCCAGCTATCACCATATCCAAATGAAGGAGGTAGATATTCCGAAGACTGCTTTTAGAATTCATGAAGGACATTATGAATTCTTGGTCATGCCTTTTGGCCTTTGCAATGCCCCATCCACCTTCCAAAGTCTCATGAATAAACTATTGAAACCTTACCTTCGTAAGTTTGTCTTGGTTTTCTTTGATGACATCCTCATCTATAGCCGCACTTGGGATAGCCACCTTCTTCATGTGGACAAAGTCCTTCACTTGCTACAGGAAAACCAATTGTTTTTCAAAAATACAAAATGTTCATTTGGAGGCAGCAAAGTGGAATACTTGGGACACATTGTCAGTAGAGAAGGGGTAAAAGTGAACCCTAAAAAGATAACTATGCAAGAGTGGCCGCGACCCACAAACTTAAAGCACATAAGGGGTTTTCTTGGTCTCATGGGATATTACTGGAAATTTGTCCACCATTATGGAAAAATTTCTAAGCCCTTGACTGAACTCCTTAAGAAGAATGCATTTCATTGGATACCTACTGCTGAGCAAGCCTTCACAGAGTTAAAGAGGGCCATGTGCACTACTCCTGTCCTCGTAGCTCCTGACTTCAACAAAACCTTTGTGGTGGAATCAATTGTTTCTGGCACTAGTATAGGCGTCGTGGTCACACAAGATGGTCGACCTTCGGCCTTTACTAGCTAAGCATTGAGTGGCTGCAATCTGGGCAGATCTACGTATGAAAAGGAAATGATGGCCATTCTCCATGCGGTGCACACATGGCGGCCATTTCACTTGGGACGTCATTTTCAGATCAAAACAAGTTACCATAGTCTGAAATATTTTTGGAGCAATGACTATCCTCCCCTAAACAAAATAAGTGGCTGACCAAAATGTTGGGTTATGATTATGAAATCATATACAAAAAGGGAAAAGATAATATAGTAGCAGATGCATTGTCAGGACAACACGAGGAGGATGGATCCCTCCTTGCCTTATCCCTATCGATCCCTGATTGGATTGAATAAGTACGCCAAGAGTGGCTAACACACCTGACTACCTCCAAGTTATTTCAGTGCCTTTAGGAGGACCCTAATCCTCCCACCAGCTACACTTGGTAGGAAAATATTCTCAGATATAAGGATCACTTGGTTCTATCTCCTTCTTCATCACTCAAGAAAAGACTCTTAAATGAGTTGCACTCATCAGCTATTGCGGGTCACTCGATCTTCCAAAAGACATGCTCATGCTCGTCGTTCTTTTTTCTGGGAAGGCACGAAGAAGGATATACTTCACTTTGTCATAGAATGTGAGGTGTGCCAACATAATAAAGGTGAAACTGCCAAGTCTCCAGGCGCCCTACAACCCTGACCCATTCCAACTTCTATTTAGACAGAAATCTCCATGGATTTTATAGTGGGCCTTCCTAAAGTTGGGAACAAGTCAGTCATCATGGTGGTGGTTGATCGCCTCTCCAAGTATGCTCATTTTTGTGCTTTACCCCACCCATTCACACCGACACTAGTAGCACAAGTTTTCCTTGATCAAATTTTCAAGTTACATGGCATGCCAACCTCTATTGTATCTGATCGTGACCCAAATTTCACCAACACATTTTGGAAAGAGTTGTTTAAATTTTTGGGCACCCAACTGAACATGAGCACAACCTATCACCCCCAATCTGACGGCCAAACGAAAGTGGTCAACAAATGTTCAGAAACCAACTTGCGGTGTTTTTCTTCGAACAAACAACACTAGTGGGTGCAATGGCTCCCCTTGGCAGAATGGTGGTACAATACTTCCTATCATACATCCACTAAAATGGCCCCATATGAAGCAGTGTATGGCCAACGACCACCGAAAATCACTACGTATCTTCCAGGCACATCAAAGTTCCAATCTATTGATACAATGTTGCAAGGTCGTACAACCACCCTAGCGGCTCTAAAGGGTAATCTCCACATGACCCAAAATCGCATGAAGAAACAGGCAGACCAACATCGTTCAGAAAGGGTTTTTCAAGAAGGCGATCATGTGTTTCTCTGCCTCCAACATTACAGGCAAACATCTCTTAAATCTCAGGGACATCACAAGTTGGCACCCAAGTTTTATGGGCCCTACCAGATCATCAAGCGTATTGGTTCAGTGGCTTACAAATTGGCCCTTCCTGCTACTTCCAAAATCCATCCAGTGTTCCATGTTTCCTGTCTGAAGAAAGTGGTGGGACAGAATTGTCTGGTCAAAACCATCAATTGGAAGTAGATGAAGGCTCCATGTGGCTCTAACCAGAAGCAGTCCTCAATAACGTGAACATCAACAGTGTGGAAGAACTATCAAGGAAGTGTTGATCAAGTGGAAGGGCACATCACCGGAGGATGCGATCTAGGAACCAACAACCATACTTCAACAGTTTCCGCACCTGCAGCCTCGAGGACAAGGCTTCTTTTGAAGGGGGAGGGCATGTTAGGATCCGATCCTAACCCCTCTCCATGGGTTATTAGTTAGTAGGATATGTTATCTATGTAATAAATGCCAACATTAGTTAATAAGGCCTAATAAATAAAGGAGAATAAGTCATTGTAAGAAGACCTAATATAAAATTTTGCTTCTAGAAAGATCTTCCTATAGAAGTTTCCTTAGAAAGTAGAATGAGTATAAATAAGAGTAGGAGGTGTTGCTGCCTTTATACACACCTGGGTGATGTGGAAGAAATATCCAATCCACTTGGTGTGTCCTTGGGGGCAAGTCTCAAGTCAAGGTGTTGTCACCAGTTCCTCGATTCCTCCGTGTAGGCCAACTCTTAGCGAAGCCAAGGGGGGCAATCCATGTTGTCGCCTTTATACACACCTAGGTAACGTGGAAGAAATATTCAATCCACTTGGTGTGTCCTTGGGGGAAATTTAGATCTAAGGTGTTGTCACATAATCCTCAACTCCTCCATCTAGGCCAACTCCTAGCGAAGCCAAGGGGGTTAGTCCCTAAGAAAATGAATCTAAGGCTTTTCATATATGAAGACTGAAAGTCAATTTTAATCTAGGAGTTTATTATGGAAATATCAAGATTTTCATTAACAACATATATGACTCAATTATGTAAAAATGATACACCTTGTAAGTCACATGAAAGAATCATTCATACATTCATTATATTCTTCAAAAAGGAGATGACTTGAACCATATGAGCTTTCTGAAGTAAACATAGATCTGACAAGATAGATAAAAGTAAAGACCAGTGCCAGAAAAGTAAATGTGATGCTTTGAATAATGCCACATTTATTTTATCTTGAGTATTTTATTATGGGATTTGGGAATATTAAGTAAGTCTTGAAAACGTGAAGTAGGGATTAAAGTCGGGCCCCCACTCTTTGTGCACAAAGTGTATTTGGCCTACCTTACTCACTATTCAACAATCTTATAGACATGTCGACTGGGTGTGTCGTAGGTCCAAAAAAGGAGAAAACGGATCTCATTAATGAGTATCCTCCCTAACTTAACACATTCCACCCAGATGCAGAGGCCTTAGATGTATAGCACAATAAGGTAGATTTCCCTAATTAAAACTAGCATGCATTACTCAGGTCCGTTTCTGGGTCGCCGAATACCACTTGAAAGTAGCAATGGGATTGCATAGGCGGTTGAGTAACTAAGGTTTATTCCAAATAACTGCAAAAAGGAACTAGTCTAGAAATTAGTATTCTACAAAATGGAACTATTCTAAGATTGTTGTGGTTGATTTTTTAGAGTTGAAATTTAGTGATGTGAGTTCTGTTATCCCCTATCCTAGGGATAACTAAGAAGATCATGTCTCAAATCCCACAGGTACTAGACATGGAGTGTCGAGAGCCATATGACTTGAGAATGGCCCTGGAGGGCCCATCTTTTCTTCAATGCATCCCATCTATCAACAACAACAATATACATCCCACCAACCTGGTTCTGAAGTAGCAGTAAGTCTTGCTCCATGAGGTAATGAGTTTGGGTATCATGGTATATGTCACTCTGATGATTGAAGCACTTGAATATGTTGCACTGAATTCTCCTTCATTTCATAACGTTTGCTTGGAAATTATGCTCTTTGATTTGCTCATATGTGGGAGGGTGACATGATGACCTAGTAAGTTGATTCCCCTTTAGGATGGTTTCCACTGGGTGGGTCTATGAAAGGTCATCGTCCATTCCCTCCATACTTACCACTTTCCATCATTATTCCTCTCATCTCCCCCCACCTTGGTTCGAGCATTAGGTTTGTCAGGATTTCCCACACTAGGAAGGGTTGAACCTTGCCTTGTGGAAAGAAGGAGCTAAAGGCCCATAGAGGGTAAAAGTAGTTGGCAAAGTTAAAGAAAAATGAAACCTTTGAGATGCTTTGCCGAGGGATTCCTGAGAAAGCAGTAAATGGATTCTTATTAAGAAAAGGGGAACCATAAGATAAATCAAAACTCAAGGTACTAATTGGTGGATGAGAGGTCTCATCAAGAGCCGTCTAATGGAGTCCATGGGTATGTAGAGGTATGACACTACCATCTATTTGGTCACCAAGCTAGGGTAGTGGCTCTTGGTAGCATAGCCAAGAGAAGGGGGTCTCATGCAGAGCTAGCCTTCTCATTTCCATGAAATGCTGATAGCAGCTATCACCACCTCTGGTCTGCTTGAGGACTATTTCCCTTTAAAAGAAAAAAGACCAAAAGCAGTAAGACTAAGAATAAAAGGCATTGAATGGGCTAGGAAACAATGGCATCCATGATAAGTGCAACTCACCCTCTACAAAAGGCACCTGATAGGGTCTACATTTTCTTGTTATCACTGCACCCTCTATCCAAACATTTCCCCTACACCACTTCACACACACTTACATGACCTAGATTGGTTCTCACTGGGAAACCTGAAACTTAAGGAGGATTAAGCCAATGGGACATCTTGAGACCTTCTCCAAACTGACTTGTTAAACTACATAGCTTCTTTGAACATTTGTCTAGGTAAAGGGTGATTTTATGCATATGTTTGGGTAATTTAGTTATTATATGTGATTGGCATTGCTATGTGATCCTATGACTTATGATCATTGCTATGATCCCTATGACTTATGATCCCCTGGAGGGCGTACTTGTTCTTGCTGCAGGACTTTTCCCGGTGGACAAGTACATATGGGGAAATGATTAGGTCAAACCTCCATGGGTCTGAAAGCCCAACAGATGGATTTTGTGACCCCACCAAGGGGAAAGAGAAACCAGAGGCTTGCACCAGGAAGAAAGAAGGGCGTTGCACCAGGGACACTCTGACAGACCTAGACCCAGGGGGGTTTTTCTTTTCCACCTGGATGTTGACCCTTGAGAGCACATGATGTCATCATTTTGACCTTAACATCATCCAAAGTTAGAGTTTGCATTCATGATGAGCAGTTGTGTGCTCATTGGCACTGTGGCAACATTCATGGCCTTTGGAGGCCAAACGTTTTGCATTTGATGCCTAACGTTCCACCCTAGGGGCCTAACGTCACCCTAGAAGGGCATGAGGTCACCCTTGGAATGATATTACGGTTTAATTTATGTCATTTATGTAAAAACTGGATTTTTAATGTAATTTGGCCATGCCGACCATTTTTATGACTTAATTTTAAATAAAGGTCATTGAAACTGTATAAAAAGAGAGAAAAGACTCTCATTTTTTCATCATGACTCATCACACAAGTGTGTGGTCTGAAATTCGGCCCTCTTTAAGGGTTATTGGCTGAAACTAAGTGGTGCACAACTTCTTGGAGAGGCATTTTTGGTGTATCTTGGCTATTTTCATGGTGGAAAATATTCATTTAGGGTTTGAGCTCTATTATTCTTGGTGAAGTAAGTAGAAAATCTTCGTTTATTTATTGTGAATGAATTCTTATGGTGAACTTACTTGTTTCATGTTAACGATTATGAAATTGCTTGCTTGAAACCCTAGGAGAAAGACATAAGGAGAAAGACATAAGTTATTATATTTTTCTCTATAATTTTCCACTTGTTTAAATTTCTCAAAGAACACCTTATCTAGAAGTAAATACTAGAGCCCTACCATTGTAGCACTCTAGTAACCCTACTTACATTGCCTATTGCATATTTTGTTTCAAATTGTCTAAGGAAAGAAAAATCGCTAGGGCCTAAGTTTCCTAACTTTCTAGCAATTATCTCTCTAGGACTTGGATGTTTGAGGCCTTGCATTACTAACACCTCTCTCATTTTCTCCATCTCCTTTTGACTAAGTATTATCATTGTTATTTCCCTCTAAGAGTTGTTGCTTCTATCATTGACTCCATTACCCTAGAAGGCACTAGTCTATTCACTACTAGTGATTAATTTATCAAACAACTTTCAAACTATCTTCCTTGGAACATTTAAAATCTCCTACTAACCTTAGATTAGCCTAATTCATTGACTAAGTTGTTGTCGTTGCAAGAGATTGCTACAACTATGTAAAAGCAACAAATTGGCTTCAAAAGTGACATGTTATGCTAGCTAGACATTGTTAAATCTGCTTGTGACTATCCAATATCAATTTGCCTAGTTAAAGCTACTATTTCTAGTCTTTTCTCAAGTATTTTGGAGCATAGTTATTGTGGTTGTTACAAATTTATCATTTATGTTATAAACTATTGTACTGTTGCAATTGTATATCAGCTAGTCTATTTTTCAAGAGTTCATTGTCTCATGAAGCATTAACATCATTTTGGTACTTGAAAAGTACCCTTTTTCTATTTTGTTGTCTTGTTCTGGGCAGGTACACAATATTACTCATTTGCTTAATCTCTATAAGACATAAAAGAACCCTTTGAAATTGAGTGACCTGTGAGAGGGGGGGAACTTTCTTATACTTTGGCCTTAGCCTTCTCAAACCCTTAGGTCACTGGGGACGTCTCCCCTGGGGTACATTGATATACTCCTAAATAGAAAGGGATTTCCTATTAAGGTGAAAGTGATAGGTCACTCATTGTTACACTAAATATTGATTTCACTTGCCTTGGATTTTGGGCAAGTACAGATTGTGCGATAACATTTTGGCACCACTGTCGGGGAACACTGAGTCAATTTTCCTCGAACAACACTTTTTCGATAAGCCTTTACTTCACAAAGCTTACCTAGCGACTCCACTGAGGGGTATTCCCTATTTTCTCTTTGATGATCCCTAGAAGGATTATCTGGCGAATCCACTGATGATAAAGCCAACCATGGCTTCTCAATGGGACCCAAGAAATTTTAAACCCTTGGATATGAGTAAAATTCTAGGTTACCCTCCACAAATGCCTCCGAGCTATGAAAAATGGCTCCCTAGATTCACTGGTAATGATGGGGTTATAGCCGAAGATCACATGGATAATTTTTGGGCTTTCTTTCAACTCCACCCTATCAGTGATGATGCTAAAGATTTGGCGATGAAAATTTTCTCTACCACTCTTCATGGCAATGCTAG
Source organism: Picea sitchensis (assembly GCA_010110895.2). Lineage (NCBI taxonomy): Eukaryota > Viridiplantae > Streptophyta > Pinopsida > Pinales > Pinaceae > Picea > Picea sitchensis. The sequence goes on along the minus strand of SNQJ01S0023155.1, from coordinate 21,257 downwards.
GAAATGGTATGACAATCTCCTTGATGCCAACATTACATCTATGGACCAATTGGAAGAAACCTTTCCCAAGAAATGGAATATTAAAATAGAAGATATCCACATGCTGATAAAAAGACCCGAGTACATGAAACAAACTGAGGATGAGACTGTCAAGGAATTCCATACTAGGTTTGAGAATTTGCTACACCAGATTCCTAGAAGCCATCACCCTAAAGAAAGTGTTAAGTTTTATGATGGTTAAGCACATGCATCTAGTTTTATTTCAATTTTTGTTTAGAATTAACTGAACCATAACCATTTGCAGCAACAACATGAGCTTTGTGGCTCACAAACTTATTTAACTTCTACACTACTTTCTTTTTGGGATGGTCTTGTTCTTTATAGTGCAAGATCGAGACTTACAATGTTTTCCAAGTAAAAAAAAAAACTAGATGGTTCTTGGAAACTATGGGGGTTTCTGAAAGTGGTTTAATCTTCGAAATCCGGATAGAGCCTCCCCTTGTACCTGTTACTTCTGAAAGAAACAACAAACAATCAATCTTAAAAGATTCCCACAGACACCTTTAAAGTGTCTTGGAACACCCCTAAAAACCATAAAATTTCTAAGTAAAAGAAACTATACTAATGCAAGGTAAAATAACCAAGAGGAGGGAGCTAGAGAGCTAGCTTCCTTGGGATCTTTTGGGCTGAAAAAAATCAGCGAAAAAAAAGGAAACCACTTTTTCTAGATATTTAAATGAAAGTATAGAAAAGACTTTCCTAGACTTAGCTATAAGAATTTTCAATAAGATACTAACTCTAGCAAGGTTTAAAGAACTAGATCTAGCTACAAATGATAAATTCCTTTATATATACTTTAGATCTAGTCTAGAAATTGCATGCAAAGAGTTCGATTCAGATTTTTACTTTTAAAATATCAAAGACTTAGATGCATGCAAACAATAACCAATAGAACATAAAAAAAATTGAAGGATTTTTCTGAGTAAGAGAAGGGATGTGCCTTGTTTCTTGGAGTTTTGAACAAAATGGGCAATGGAGTCCCATAAGATGAAGAAGATCTATATCACTTGGCTTATGAGACTTGTGGATGGCATAACTGAATCCTTCCACCACTCCTAAGAAACGTGAGGCTTCAAAACCAAACTATCCTGCATCAAATTTGTTAATATATGGAACCACCTACAAGAAAAAGCGCATGCAAAAATCTTCGTCAACCAATACGTTAATGAATTGAATAAACGTTTAATGTAAATGATACAATAGGTCTTACAAATAACCAACTTTGCAATCCATACCCTATGGAACAATAATGTCCTTCAGATAGGCAAGTATTAATAAATCAAATGCAAAACAAGAATTGGTAAATATCACCTCATACAATGAATGCTTGACAATCAAAGCTCACACATTGAAATATTCCATGGACCTCCAAAGTCTTATTTATTCATAACAATTATAGAAAATAGTGATTAAAATATCCCTCCCAAGCTCCAACTAGCTTGCAAATGAGACGATGCTTTGTTAAATAGCCAAAAGGGGAGAGAGCCAAGAGAGGGAGGGCGCACCAAGTGGATGAGGAGGGCGCACCAAGTGGATGAAGAGGGGAGCCAAGTGTGAGGAGATGGCTGCAACCTATCCCCAAGATCCTAAAATGTGCCACTTGTAAAGAAAGAGGGAGGTAGAGGGGAACCACCTCTCAAGAGGTAGGTTGCCCACTCTTAGAGTGCGCCACCTCTCAAGAGGGGCGCACCCTCTCTTTGACCATGTGCTCATTATCTTAGGTGGAGTCTCCTTGACTCAAGTATTCACTTAAATCATGTATCCTTTGCTTCCCTTTGGCTTCCACATGGCCCCTTGGGATTTATTCCACTTAAAACATCTTTAAACATGTTTCCCAGAAAATAACATTTGCTGTTTTTTCCTGATTTTTTATGTCTTTTTTGGGTTTTGTGAGGAAAATTAACTTTTTAGTGATTAAAATCACTAATTTCACTCACCAAAGTGGGTACTTGGGTAATGTGGGTGCTCTAGGTCCAAATATGAGCACCCCCAAGGCATATGAAGCCTCCTAGTACTACTTTTTTATTACAACTTCACTTTACAATTACAAATTTATGTTTTACGATTTTTTTTTAATTAACTGATTTAAAAAAAAAAACCTAACGATGACTTAGCACATTTTCATAAAACTTTAGGAGGATGTTTAGCATGGTAACATACATTATACGCTAGGATTAGATCCATGCTAAGGACTAACCATGAGTATATACTCCAGCTTTGGAGAAATTGAGTGAAAAAACTCAGAAATTATAAATTGCTTAGATAACAGAATATAATTAACAAGTAAAAAAAACACTCCAGAGTAACAACTCATGTCTAAGTCTTAGGTGGCTAAGAACTTTTACAAAATTCATCATGCAACATCTCTTATTACGATTCCCCGGAGGGTATGGAAAATGTGGAAAAAGTTGAAAAAGGGCCATATTGGCCTGCTGGACTTCTGAACTCTGAATTTTGAACAAGTCATTGTTCAATCTTTGGCGGCTCATCTGAAAGTCCATCCTAGTGAAACTTGGTGGATAATAGTGTTAGAATATAATGGATGTGGTCATTTACCATTAACAATATCTCTATTTTCACCCAACCATAGGTCGAAGCCACCCTCTGAGCACCTTAACCTTGACAGAGAATCACTCCGGAAGCAAACCCTAGGCTAGATAGCAAAACAAAGGGTAGTACACCTTTCCCCAAGGATAGCGCACCAACAAGAGCTGATCAGATAGTCCAAACCCTAACCAAGAGATAGTCCAAGCCAAAACGTAACTGCTAGCTGCAACAACTGCAACTGCAACTCTCCTTCAAATCTGCGCACAAAACTGGGCACTGTAATGCGCACAAGTGCTGCTCTACAATTCTGAGAATGCTTGCCAGAATGAAGTCTGGCCTCCTGTATTTATAGTAATTATGGCTAACTGCCTGGGCTGACTTCTCATTCTGGGTATCCGTCTGTTCAGTATATTTTATTTC
>SNQJ01S0023155.1:0-14842 GCA_010110895.2 Picea sitchensis | reverse complement strand
GCGAGCTTCCATGGCCCTTAATTGTTTTGCATAGATAAACTCCATAGGCCTGAATGACTTCCTTAAAATTCTTATTGGAATCTGGTGAAGCATCTATCTTAGTATCTGGACTGATTGTGTTTATATCTAGAGGCTTCTTCTCCTTCCATTTTTCCATAAAAGCATCAATCAATTCATTGTAAGTTTTAACCTGTTTATCCTTAATTTCTGTAAACCAATCAAGATCATCATTATAAAAAAATAAGATAAACAATTTCATTCCCACATCTTTATATAAGGCATTGGAACACCATTTATTAAAGAAATGGGAAACTTTCTTAACATGACGTCTAGCATCAACAACATTATTACTTTGAAAATAAGGCAAATTTTGTAAAGTTTTTTCTGGAATCACATGTGGATAACCACTTATTGCAGAAAAATCAATAGGTTTATAAAGATCATCCATTTCTAAACTAGATTTATTAATCAAAAAGAAAAAAATTCTAACAAAAATGGACTGGGACCCAAAAATTATTAAGGATCCTACGAGAAGAAAGCTTGGCTAACCTCCTCCAAAAACCCTTTCTGATTCAAGGATGAAGCTAAGAAAACCATGAGTTCCTTATTGCAGAATACTTTGTCAAATTATTTTGAAATCCAGATGATCAAGTTTATTCTAAACAAACAAGAAGCATCAAACAAAGCAAAAACAAAAAGGAAAACAAAAAGTCGTACTCCGAGAATAGAAAGATTTTATCCTCGACAATGGCGCCAAAATGTTGTCGCCTTTATACACACCTGGGTGACGTGGAAGAAATCTTCAATCCACTTGGTGTGTCCTTGGGGGCAAGCCTCGAGTCAAGGTGTTGTCACCTGATCCTCGACTCCTTCGTCTAGGCCAACTCCTAGCGAAGCCAAGGGGGGTAGTCCCTAACAAAATACTATGGCTTAAGCTAATCTAAGAAAATAAATAATTCTAGGAGTTTTATTGCAAGTAAAGACAAGTATATCAAAGTAAATATTACACTAGCAACATATGATACCCTTTCATTCATTATATTTGTGATCATCTAATAAGCTTGTCGTTTATTACTTGCAGATAAGTTATATCCTTTATCACATTTTGTACAAGTATTGTATGTATTGGACATCTCTTTTCATCAAGCTTTTATGTTATGAATGAATGAATGAGTATCATATGTTGCTAGTGTAAGATTTACTTTGATATACTTGTCTTTACTTGCAATAAAACTCCTAGAATTATTCATTTGTTTAGATTAGCTTAAGCCATAGTATTTTGTTAGGGACTACCCCCCTTGGCTTCGCTAGGAGTTGGCATAAATGGAGGAGTAGAGGATCTAATGACAACACCTTGACTCGAGACTTTCCCCCAAGGAGACACCAAGTGGATTGAAGATTTCTTCCGCGTCACCCAGGTGTGTATAAAGGTGGCAACATGAGCCATTGGATATTTTTGTCTTGGAAATTATTATAATAGAGCTCTACTCTACTAGAGGTCACCCCCTTGAAGAGGCAAGTGAACATTGCTATCATTAATAAAGGTGCTCTTTCTAGTGTTATTATGATATTGTTTTGGATATATCATTGTTATTCTGCCATTGTTTGCTAAATATTTTTGTTCTACATATTATATTATATCTGGAATATTGCACATATCCAGGGTCAATTCCAGTAGGTGTGTGAGCTAGCTTTGCAAGCCCTATCATGTAGAGTTCCATCAATGGTTTATGGCATATTCCTCCATGAGAGATGGAAAAGATTCCAGATTCAACAAATAATAGTTGAACATGTGATTGTGATCCACACCTAAAAGCAATTTATTGATGCATCTTCCTCTACTTCACCTCGTGATCAGGATTTGTTAATATATGAATTGTACCAATTTAACTTTCTTATGCAGGATAACTCCAGGTGGAATTTGAACCCCAATGTCGGGGATATACAACTCAGGGCCTTCTCCTCATTGATCTACAATCAAGTAATTTGGAAAGAGGCTTCAACATTTTATGATAGGGCAGAAGCAAGCTCTAGTCTCCACATTCAAGAAAAATATCCTCTACCTATGATCATCTAGGAGGAATATTTTGGGTTCTTGGGTGACCCTCGCACTACAACCAGAATAAGGCAAAACCAACGCCTAGCTATTGTAGACTTTGAAGGCAATGTGCAACATTATGTCTTAGAGGCTTTGATGGATTCTCATGAGAGGTGGGTAGGCTTACCAAATACCCTTAGGGAAAGGGATCCTACTATCTACCCTCTCTTCAATCTTGCCATGGCCTGAGAATAACTCTATGTGGATTCAATGAGGGGGCATGGTATTCGATGGATGGGGTTAAGATTTAATTACCCCCTCATTTGGTTTCCTACCAAGGTTTACTAGATCACTTTGCAGTGGGACGAGTTTAATGAGCTCGCGCAATGGACATAGGTGGAAAGGACTCTAGGCTTCTATGCTTCAGAGGAATTTGGTCACCCAACTAACAACTGGAGTGACATTCATGAGGGCCTTCCAAAGATAGATTGACAGGTTGCATGGGGACATGCAACAATTTTGGTAGCGGGGAATGATGGGATCTTTATATGGTATATTTTTAACCTGTCACAACTTCCTTTACCTATCTAGAACCCTGGTAAAACCTTATATCCATCACAATAAATGGATACTTTACTGATAATTGGCTCTGTTATCCACCGAGCTGTACTAGCTAGATTTGAAGATGGGCCGCCAGAGACTAAGCAGACTGATGCTCAGAAGTCAGAGTTCATAGATTCAACAGGGCTATTAGACCACCTTTTTTTCCGCATTTCCATCCCTTCGAGGCATTGCAATAAATGAATTGAGCATGAAAGTTTTAAAATACTATTGGCCACCTAAGACCTGGGCACAAGCATGTACTCTATATATATTTTTTTCACTTGTTAATTATTTCTTGCATGTCTTTTCAAGTGATTAATAATTTCTAAGTTTTTTTACTCAAAACTAACTCCAAAGCTAGAGTATGTGCTGGTGGTTAGGCCTTGGCATGGTATAACCAATTTATAGTGTCTAAATGTATATAAGTTCATGCTAGGCTATGTCTATTGAGTCATATGGAAATTGCGCTAGGTCCCCATAGGTTTTTTTTAATGTTTTAGTCAAATAAAATTTTTATCGTAAAGCGGAATTTTTTAATGTAAGAGTCAATAAAGTGTAAAAAAATAGCATCAATCAATGTCATATGCCATGTTTGTTCTCGTTTTCTAATCCATAACACCCCCTAAACCCTTATTCCCCTTTTGTCTAGGCAAAAAGGTGATTTTAATCACTCAAAAATGTATTTTCTTTCAAAAAAGACAAAAAAGGGGATTTAATTAAGTTTCCTAAAAAATAGGGGAGTTAGCAAACATGTCAGAAACATGTTTTTGACGTGTATGGAGGCTTGAGTATAGTTGGCGGTGACTACTCCTAGTGAGGGCACATCTCCTAGCTGACATGGCACATGGGTGGAGATCCCAATGAGCTAGTGCGCATCCTCTTCATGGTTGGCGCATTCTCAAGTGAGGGCATTAATCCCAATGTGGCCACTCCACTTCCACTCACCTACCACCTCACTTCCAGTCGCCCTTACTCGCACTCACTCCAATCCACTTCACCCACCTTCCACTCCACACTCACCAAATCTAGCTCATGTGCAACTCCACTTAGTTCATGCGCAACCCCTCTTCTCCCATGCGCCAATGACTTGGAGTTTTCACCAGTTAGTGTATAAATCAATGTCGACCCTCCTCCCTTCATTCCAATTGGAGCTTGGGCGACTTGATCACTTTGTATAATTTTTCTATTGAATCAAAGACTTTGGAGGTCGATATTTGGTGTTTGGTCTCACATGTGTGGATGGATTGTTAGCTTATGAGGTAATATCATTTCAAGTTTCTTTCTTATATTTGCACGGTGGCTATGGTAAGGGTATTGTTATCCAATTAGAATATATAGTTCTACTTGCTTGCTAGTCTATATATTTGTTTAATGCATTTGATGCTTATATTATCATGTTGGGTTTTGTTTAAACTAACGTGGAACAAAGTCTCTCTTGTAGGAAACACCGTTGTTCGCAGGGACTTGCGAGAAACTTGGAGCGTGAAAGGACAACCTTTTGGAGATTCAAAGGAGCTTGGTTTCTCCCTTGATTTCACTTAAAACACTTCAGAAAACCTTCCTCCCTCTTCCTCACACCAGAGAAGGACTCCATTGCCCAAGGGTTCTTGCGGCTCAAGCAAAAGGCTCCACAAAATCAAAAAATTTCGTCTTTCTCTCTTTCTTGGATTGCATGGATAACTAGATCAATTTTCATTTTATTATCTTCTTTCTAGTGTTTGCATGCAAGATCTAGATCTATTTCTAAGTTTATTGCTAAATCTAAGTCTATATCCAGTTTTTATTAAGCAATTTTCTGAATTTTCTTGCCAATTTTTTAAGTAAAAGTTGTTTGTTTTTCTTTGATATCTAGTCATTTGAGCATTATAATTTTCTATTTTAGGACAGCGAACAGAAATACTCAAAAGAGGACTTAGTTAGCTTCTTTAAATATCTAAAAAAGTCTAAAAAAATTGTCCTTTTAGTGCCTAAATTTTTGTGAAAAAGCCTTATAAATTTTTTTATTTTTAATTTGTGTTTGCATGTCACTTTCCGTCAATTCTAATAATATTTCCTTGCTGGTTTTTAGCAGGTCCTTCTCGGCACAAGGGAGATTTTGACCTCTTCATGACCCAAGATCGAAGATTTTTCACTCTTAAACCTGACCCTTGAAAACCAAGACTCAAGGAGTCTTTTTGTAATAGTTAGTTTAGTGATAGATCCAGTTCCATAAGGATCCAAATAAAAGGCTAAAGAGAAATGAAGAAAAGAGAGTCACCCTCTCAAAGTTGTAATAGGCTAATAAAAACAGGCCTTTGGTGCCCAGTTTCTTCATCCCCATTAGGGGGATTGGTGGTGTTGTGTATTTTGCTTTCCTGGCAATTTTTTATTGTTTTATGTTCTAAACAACACAAAGCTAAAATGAATTCACATCACCTAAACTATTTAATAAAATCAATCACAAAGTTAGATCCGTTTTATTTTTCATAGAACACTAATTGCTAATTAGTTCATTTTTGCAAATATATTGGAATAAACCCCAGTCGCTCAATCGTGTATGCAATCCCACTGCTACTTTTGGGTGGCTTTGGAGATCCAAAAACGGACATGAGCAACGCATGCTAGTATTAATAGGGAAATCCACTTTGTTGTGCTATTCGTCCAAGACCTCTGCATATGGGTGGAGTGTGTTAAGTCGGGGGGGATACACATTAATGAGATTTGTTCTCTCCTCTTTTGGACCTATGACACACCCGATCGGTACGTCTCTAAGATTTTTGAATAGCAAGTAAATGTTAATATTATGGTAGCTTCGGGAGGTATGAACCTCTATTGTGACCTATGACGAGACTAGAATTCTCTGGAAGGAAGCAAAGAATTGAAGGAAACCCTAGACAAGTTGTCGGCTGAACAAATATATTTAAATTGAATTTATTGATGCCCAGAAGGAGAAGTCGACCCCAGTTAGCCTGGCCAATCCACTATAAATACAGGGCGCCAGTTTCATTATTTCACATCTCAGCAGTTGCAGTGAGAGCTAAATCTGTGCAGGCAGCAACAGTTTGGTGCGCAAGTTTTCTGGGAGAGCTGGGAAAGTGGTTCGCTAGCTTCTGGGTGGGATCATCTGTTCAGTTTAGTTTCTATTTTCTTGCTTGGTGCATTTAGCCTCTCTTGGCTATTGATTTCTACTAGGATTCTCTTCTCGGTCAAGGTCAAGGTGCTCGGAGGGTGGCTTTGGCCTGTGGTTGGGTGACGAGGGTATCGTCAATGGTAAAATGAGCACAATCCTCTATATTCTAACAGGTTATGGGCCCACACCCCTTCAGTCGGCCTAAAACGCTGGAAGGAAACATAACCGCTAAGAATTGAGCTCATTGAGGAACTACTGCTAGATTTACTAGCAGGAGTAGCTTCCAAAGAACTGCAGTTGGGGTTACTAGCAGTAGCAGTTGCAGAAACCCTAATCCTCAGATCCGACACCTTGTGATGGAGCATCTTTCTCAAGGAGAAGATATTCAGATGCGCCCTAACTCAACGCACCTATTGACTTTCTCAGAAGAAAGAAATGATGAAGTTGAAGTTTTGGATCAAGGCATGATCAGTTATCAGTCAACCGAAGACATGTGCGAAACAATCAGTCTATTACATTACTCAGCACTTATCGGGACAATTGAAGACGATATGTGGATAATCGACAGTGGAGCTTCCAGGCACATGACGGGAGATCAAGCTAGACTCTTAGATCTAAATGAGAGAACGCTCACGTACAAAGTGGGCTTGCGGAGACAAAAGCACCTACCTGCGTGTCCGAAGGATTTGGACAAGCCTCCATCAAATTGGAATCAATTAATCATGTTCACTTAAACAATGTTTATATGCACTGGTTTAGAAAGAATCTTGTATCAATATCATGTTTAGAAGACAAAGGAAACAAAATAGCGTTCATAGATGAAAAAGTGTTATCATGGCATAAAGGATTCCGGCATAGAAGATGCTAGGGTTATTATGGAAGGCGTGAAGGGAATCTATATAGACCACTAGAACTAAATGAAGAAGCCCTGGTACATGGCATGAGGTCAACCCTAATGAGCTTTGGCATAGAGGTACGCTCATATCAATTATCAAGCACTACCTTTCCTCGGAAGATGGTTGAAGGGATACCATAATTGAAGTCTACACATGAGGAAATTTGCAAGGGATGTGCCCTTGGGAAGAACGTCAAGAAACCATTCCCAAGCAAAAATAATAGATCTAAAGGAAACCCTAGATCCTAATACACTAGATGTTTGCGGTCCAATGCCAGTCGAATCTTTAGGAGGATCTCTACTACGTAACATTCATAGATGACTATTCCAGGAGAGGCGATGACTATACCCTCGCAGTCAAAGATGAAGTATTCAACAAGTTCCAAGAATTCAAAGGAAATAGAAAACCTTACAAACAAGAAGATCAAGACATTAAGAACATATAATGGAGGAGAATACACCTCGAGAAGAGGTTAGTTGCATTACATAGATTAGCGAGGGAATAGGAAGTAGTACATTCCTCATAATCCTCAACAAGCGTTGTAGCGAGAGTAAAGAAAGAACATATCTATTGAGGAAAGCAGTAAAATCCCTATTGAACGATTAAGATCTATCCATGTTTCTATGGAGTGAACAATAATGACAATATACATACATAGCAGAATCCTTCATATTGGAAGGGAAATGACACGGAAAACATTCCTGGTAGAAACCGTAGAAAACTTAAGAATATTTGGATGTCAAGTTTATTCTCATATTCCCAAAGATAAAGGAAATAAACTAGAACCCTCGAGAAAGAAAGGGATATTAAAATTGGGATATAGTGATTCATCCAAAGCCCTACGGAATATATATTCGAGGAACAACACAAGATAGAAGTATGGCGGAAGTCTTAGCATTTCAATGAAGAATGGCCTTGAGGAAAATCTATTGAAGAAACTATGAAGAAGAAGAATTGAAAACCGGAAGGTGAAAATAGCGAAAAGGATCAACCTAGTCATCCTATGGAGATATGTGAGAATCTTTGATCCGAGGATAATATACCAAAAAGAACAAGAAAGCGACCGGCTTGGTTTTGAAGCCACCTTACAAGGCAGCGAGAAAGAATCAAGGTTCGAGGAAGGAACATCGGGGAAAATGTGAGACCAAAAAGATTCTCTCCAAGTTATCGTACGCCGCTGACAAAGCTTCTAGATGAAGAACCTACTACATTTGAAGAAGTAATTTAAAGGGAACAATGGAAAGAAACTATAGCGGAGAAGAACATCGATCCATTATGAAAAATGAAGTACGGGAAATTGTACCCGGACCAAAAGAGAAATCAGTTGTAACTTCAAAAATGGGTATACAAGATCAAACATCGTGAGCCGAATGTGGATAAATACAAGGCAAGATTAAGTAGCCAAGGGGTTCTCTCCTAAGAGGAGAAGACTATGGCGAAACCTTTGCCCCGGTGGCAAAGGTATACCTCCATCAGAACTACCATATCTCTTCTTTGCTTCCATGGGATGGAGTTTAGATCGGATGGATGTAAATACAACCTTTCTCCATGGAGATATTGATGAGGAGAAGTGCCCTTATTGAACAACCTCGAGTTAGAATTTACATTCGAGAGACACTCCGTTTGCAGTTGAAGAAATCTATATGGACTCAGAAAAAAAGCAAAGCTCCAAGGGCTAGTGCCTTGAGAATGGACAGCCTCTAGCGGGCTTGGCCTCAAAGAGTCATGTAGATCCAAACATTTATTACAAATTCGTGGACAATGCATCTGTAATTATACTATTATATGTTGATGATTTATTCATAGCAGGCGAAGAATCTCTAATCATCCGATTACAGAAGGTTAGCCTCACAATTTGATATGAAGATCTAGGTCTCATGCACTAAAACTTGGGACTAGACTAGAAGTGTAAGGCGTGGCGTGGTGAAGTATTCCTTGGACAAGGAAAGTGCGTAATAAAGATCATGAGAGTTTGGGATGATGGATTGTAGATCCATGGACACTCCTATGAATCAGGATATAAAGAAGAAATTAAGATTCCCGATTCGATCAGGTAGGTCCATCTCTATATAAAACCAGTGGATCATTGAATGTATTTGGTAAAATGCTGACAGGACAAACATTTCTTGTAAAATACATTAAATTAGGTTCGGGTGGAACCCTGAACCAAAGAACATTGGATAGTTGCAAAAGCATGTCCTAATATATATTTGTGGGACAATAAAATATGGCTGAGATATACATCCGATTAATCAACTGTGGATTCGGAATGAATTAGACGGAAGTCTGCAGAAGACAGAAATAGTACCTCAAGTATGTGTTTTAGCTTGGGCTCGCTATGATATCTTGGAAGGCGTGAGAGCCAGTACATGCTTTTCAATTACAAGCGGTGATATATAGCGACTTGTGAAGCATGCACAAAAGCGGTATGGCTAAGGAAACTAATATCCAATTTATTTGATCAAAATCCAGAATCAACCATAATATATATTGTGATAATCGAGTTATTATAAGATTATACGGGCATCAATGTTTCATGAAGAGACGAAGCACATTGAGATCAAATACTACTTTATCAGAGACCGTCCGGGTAGAACGAGGAAAAGCTATAGGTATATATCCCCAGCGATGAGCGGACAACAAATATTTTGACAAAACCTCTTTCAAAGATAAAGTTTGAATATTTCAGGAAGATGGGGATCATGAGTAACTCATAAATGAAAGAAGATTCTCCCGGGGAAGAAGATACGAAAAATATTCTTGAAAAACATTTTTTTTGTGATTGAAATAACTCTCAGTTAGGGAGCATTGAAAATATTGTTTATCCTTGTAATTGAAAATATAGTCTAGATTGGATAGATGCTTCCCTGTTCGGAAAGTTTATTGAGATTTCCGATGGACAGTGACTTCCCATTGTAGTTAACATGGGAAGCGGTGATGTGATATATCATAAATTAGCGACTTCCCATTATGAGGGAGTGGTCTAAGACAACCATTCTTCTTAGTAGTCACTCTGAGTACTGGTAAAGTAGAATGGTCTGCCTAGTCGAGAAGTCATTCTTTCTAATTTCACAATTGTGAGAAGTTTCGAAGAATCGTCCGTTTTGGAAGTTGATACGGGACAAACATTCCTCGAGTAGACTCATTCTCCGGGTTACACTTTGTTGTTTAGTGTGAGATGGCGAGTGAGAATGGTCAGGATAGTTATTCCTCGGCAGACTCATTCTCTCTAGGTTACACTTTTTTTAGTGTCGGAAGAATAGCGAAGAGTGAGAATAGTCAAGAGCTCAACAATACGAGAGACAGTTATTCCTTGAAGCGATTCATTTCTCTCAGGTTACTTTGTTTTGAGTGTCGGAGAATGGCCAAGGTAGAGGAGTATTCCATACTGATCATTCCTTAGGAAAACTCGGTTATCGAGGTTACACTTTGTTTAGCGTCGAAGGAATGACCCAGGGTAAGGAACGGTCCAAAAAACATTTCTCAAGAGCGGACTCATTCTCTCCGGGTTACACTTTGTTTGAAGTGTCGGAGGAATGGCCGAGTGAAATGGTCGAGCTCAGAAATTAGAAATAATCATTCTTCTTGGTTGAGAATGGGGTAAAGATAACCCATTGTTGATATTAAATGCGGGGTAGACATTCTTTCAGTCTCTGAGGCGTGAGTGAAAGATTGTGATGATTCATTTTATCATAACATTGTTTCTATCACAGGTTGCTATGAGATGTTTTTATGAAGAATAAATAGCCCGGTAGATATTACCATTGTTTGTGATTATGTTCCACAATTTAGTGGTGCGTGCTACGGAATAGACACATGTGTGTTCACAATGTAATTGATATTGTACTAGTTGTCATAGAGATTATCCATTTGGAATGTAATGTGAGGTGCTGCATTAGTGCTACAGGTTAGATAGTCTGTTGTGCTCAGAGACCATACCTCCCTAGCTAGGAGAGTGTTAATATTATGGTAGCAGGGAGGTATGAACCTCTATTGTGACCTATGAGACTAGAATCCTAAGGAAGGAAGCAAAGAATTGAAGGAAACCCTAGACAAAGTTGTCAATTTGAACAAATATATTTAAAATTGAATTTAGTGATGCCCGAAGGAAATCATTTGATTAGTTTGGCCAGTCCACTATAAATATAGAGCGCCAGTTTCATTATTTCACATCTCAATAGTTGCAATGAGAGCTTCATCTGCCTTGAGGCGATTACGGTGCTTAATAGTTTAGTGCATAAGTTTTAGGAGAAATTTGGGAAAGTGAGTGCTGCTTCACAGGTAGGATCATATATTTAGGTTTAGTTTCTATTTTCTTGCTTGGTGCATTTAGCCTCTCTTGGCTATTGATTGCTACTGATTCTCTTCTCGGTCGAAGTCAGGTGCTTTCGGAGGGTGGCCTGACCTATGGTTGGAGTAATGAGGGTATCGTCAATGAGTAAATGAGCACAATCCTCTATATTCTAATAGTAAAGTGGGTGGGACAAATACACTATTGCACACAAAGAGTGGGGACGCCGACTTCAATCCCCACTTCAGGTTTCAAAGACTTCGTTTAAAAATCATAATAAAATTCTCAAAGTGTGTATAAAGGCGGAAGGCTTGAGTTTTGGCCGTTTCGAGAATAAATATTTCTACTCCTGGAATGCGACCTTGTTTTCCTTTTTGTTTACTTTACTTTGTTTTTATGCTTGTTGTTTATCTGATTTAAGACTCAATCATCTAATGACTCCACTAAATTCCAATTTGACTAGGTATTCTACAAGAAGGAATTCATAAGGCCTAGTTAACTTCATCAAATACACTATTGCACACAAAGAGTGGGGACCCTGACTTCAATCCCCACTTCACGGTTTCAAAGACTTGTTTAAAAATCCCATAATAAAATTCTCAAGTGTGTATAAGGCGGAAACAGTTTTTGGCGCCGTTTCCAGGGATAAATCTTCCTATTCCCGGAATACGACCTTGTTTTCCTTTTTGTTTACTTTACTTTGTTTTTTATGCTTGTTGTTTATCAGATTTAGACTCAATCATCTGGCGACTCCACTAAATTCCAATTTGACTAGGTATTCTACAAGAAGGAATTTAGAAGACTTAGTTGACTTCATTCCTAAACTTGAACATGTTTATAGAAGGAGGTTAGCCAAAGGATCTTCTCGTAGAATCCTTAGCCATTTAGGATTTGAGTCCATTTATGATATCCACTTGTTTTTTGTTAGTGATAGTTTTATTTCAGAAATGGAAATTTATGATCATTGTGATTTTTCTGCAATCAATAACTGCCCTCATGCTATTCCCGAAAAGGCAATCAAAAAATTACCAAGTTTTCAAGGAAACAATACAATAAATGCTAAAACACACATTAAGTCTTTCATGAGGTGTATTAATAAATGGTGTGTTGCACATGACCACGAAGATGTAAAACTAAAGCTCTTTGTTCTTTCCTTAGAAGATGATGCTTCAGACTGGTACGAAGACATTCCAAACAACAAGTTCAAGCCATTAAAAGATCTCTTAGATGCCTTCACTAAGAAATGGGGGGAGAAAAGAGATCATCGTCACCTGTTGGTAGCCCTCAACAAAATAAGGAAGAATGAGAACGAAACTATGGATGAATTTAACAAAAAAATGAATGAGTTAGTTTCAAGCATGCATACATATATCAAGCCTCTGGATAATGTCATATTAATCTATTATATTGAGGAATTTGGTGGGGAAATGAGGTATCAACTAACAGATAAGGAACCCGCCAACCTCAAAGCAGCTCAGGATATAACAATAAAGATTGAAAAAAATATGCAAGCTTCAGGAAAGTCAAATATTCTAGGTTTCACAAGGGGTAGTTCTTCTAGGCAGACAGAGTCTAAAGAGAAAGTTGCAACTCTCGATAATAAAGATCCTAATTTCGACCCTTTAAAGGCCGTTACAGAAATGGTAAAAATAATGGAGGCAACTCATGCTACTCAGCGTACTGCTTTGCAAAATAGGTTGATAGCTATGGAGAGGTCTTAGTCTCAGAATAATAGATTCCAACCTAGACCTAATTATGATAGGTGGAAAAAGAAAAGTCCTCCTCAATATCAAAGGCTACCTAATCAATTGGAATCCAATAATGTGGTAAATGAATAAATACCACCCTTTTGTAGAGCATGTGAATATTTTCATAAAGAGTATACATGCCCAGTATTTTGTCAAATAAATGAACAAGGCCTTCCTTCAACAAACAATTTTGTGGGACAATCAAGAAACTCTAATCACATAAACAACTTTGGTGAAGCTCACCCCTTATCAATGGACTATTGGGTTCAAATGCAAGAAAGAAGTGAGCAAGCTAATGAGGTGATTGAAGAGTTTGACAATGTTACAAAACTATATGGACATAAGCCCACAAATGAGTAGATTTTGGAAATGGCCAGGCATAAAGGAATAGTCTACCAAAGGAAAGGAAAAGATGCAACAAACAAATCTCAAGCTAACTTTCCCAAGGTAACTACTCCTCCAACTACTCCAATTATTGATCTAACTATTGATTTAGGTAATTGGATTTCAAGTGCAAAAGTTTTGGTTCCAGTGTCAGATATTTTAAAGATACCTTCACAGAAAGAAAAACTTCTCCAAGCAATAAATGTTCCAAATAATAAAGTGGTTGTAAAAGATCAAGAAAAAGTAAAGGAACATCATGAAGATCCTCCAGTGGTTTTGACTAGCAAATATAGAACCAAAGAAGAAAATCCTCCCTTCTTTGTGTTCTTAGAAATAAATGATCAGTGGCTACATAATTGCATGTATGATTATGGTGCTTCATCCAATATCATTACTAAGGGAATTATGCAAAGATTCTGCCTTAAATTTACAAGGCCTTATCACAATGTGTGTGCCATGGATTCTAGGGAAATTGAAACTCATGGAATTATCATAAATTTGCCAGTCAAGCTAGCTTTCCGCCCAAATTTTGAATTTAAAATGGATGTACTTGTTATTGATGTGTCAGATGCTTGGGGGATGCTTCTCTCTAGAAAATGGGGAGCTCACATGGGGGGCTGCTTAAATATGGATTTAACTTTTGCAACTATTCCATACCCTCCTCCATCAACTGATAATTTCAGGCTTTTTAGAGAAACAAAAAGAAAGTATCATATTGAATTTCCTAAAGAGCCATTCAATGAGTTCTTATGCCAAATGTATGACATGGGTAACTTTTCTATATGTTCTAACTTCCTAGAACCAACTGAAGAAAGATTCAAAGATGAAAAAGTAAGTAATAAGGCTTGGAAGATGAACTTTGATGGAGCCCACTCAAGATCAGGCAAAGGAGCATGGATTGTCTTAAAGTCTCCAACTGGAAAAACTTATAACTTTGCATTCAGACTTGAGTTTGATGCAACAAACAATGTGGACAATTATGAGGCACTTTTGCTTGGTTTGGAAATTGCTAAGGATATGGGTATCAAGATTGTAAATGTTAAAGGTGATTCAGACTTAGTAATTCTGCAAGTCAAAAATAAATATGCATGCAAAAGTGAGAGGATGAGAAGATACATAAATGCCATTTGGGATACTATAGAGCTCTTTGATGCTATAGATCCCATTGCAATCCCTAGAGATAAAAACAACTTGGATGACAGTTTGGCAGTAGCAACTTCTACCCTCCAACCCTCAAAAGATCTAATAAAAGGAAAAAGAAAAGGAAAGTTGGAAATAATCTTTAGGCCTTCAATCCCAGACAATATTGATCATTGGCAAGTTTTCAAGGATGATGAAAAAATCTTAAGGTTCATCCATAATGTTCATGAATTCTTATGTTTCAATGTCAGTTACAAAGAGGATGATCCAGGTGGATATCGGTGGCCACCCACCTTTTCCAACTGGCCCAAAACATGTTTCTGGCAATTTTGGTATTTTACTATTTTTAGCAGTTTTTTCGGGTCATGAACTTCCAGGGCCATTTTGAGACCCTAAACGATTTTTTTTTGGGTATGTTTCTCTCGCAAAATTCCATCTATGATGCTATTTTTTCTTAAGCATTATAGGCCTCAGATAGATCTTTCCAATGAACTATCATACGTCTAAAACGAAGATCGTATGCAAAAGTTACGACCCCGGGAAGTTGATGCACCAACTTACCCAAACGGGGCCCACACGACTTTTGGCGCTTCATCTCCTAGGGTTAGGTTTTTGGATGTCTAGGAATTTTGG
>SNQJ01S0023154.1:60392-102940 GCA_010110895.2 Picea sitchensis | reverse complement strand
TATTTTGGCTACTTAATAAATTTAAAAATATATTAATACATTACACTATTAATATATTAATTGAACCAATTGAACTATTAATATTATAATTGAACTATTAATACATTACACTATTAATATATATTAATCAATTGAACCAATTTTAAATTTGAAAAAATAAATCTATATAATATAATAGAAGTAGGAAAAATAAATGTATAGAAATTATAAACTTGAAATTATAAATCTATCTTAATCTATTTATTTTTTAAATTATTTTAGCTACTTAATAAATTTAAAAATATATTAATACATTACACTATTAATTGAATCAATTGAAGTATTAATATATTAATTGAACTATTAATGCATTACATTATTAATATATATTATTCAATTGAACCAATTTCAAGTTTGAAAAATAAATCTATATAATATAATTGAAGTTGAGAAAATAAATGTATAGAAATTATAAACTTAGAATTATAAATTTATCTTAATTTATTTGTTTTTTTAATTTTTTTGGCTACTTAATAAATTAAAAAATATAGTAATATATTATACTATTAATTGAACCAATTTCACTATTAATATATTAATAAAACCAATTGAATTATTAATACATTACACTATTAATATATATTAATCTATTAAACCAATTTCAAATTTGAAAAAATAAATCTATAAAATATAATAAAAGTGGGGAAATAAAAATTACTTAAACATTACAAATTTATCTTGAAATTATAAATCTATCTTAATCTAATTATTTTTTAAATTATTTTAACTAAATAAATTTAAAAATATATTTTGAAAAAAATTGTGAAACATCTAAATAATAAAACATCTAAATAATAAAACATCCCTATAAAATATAGAAACAAAAATGAAAGAAGTGAAACAAAGTTGAAAACACTACCCATGCCACAAAGTTGAAAAGCACCACTGCGGCGAAATGAAGTTCGCTCCACCACTCATGATCACACTCTCTTAATATACAAACTTAAATGACATCATTCTTAATATTAGCCATAGTGGATGATTGGCATAATTTGGACTCCTTTTTTTGAATGGAGTACAGGTTTCTGTGTTGGAGTACACATTTCTGGAGTACACGTTTATGTACTTATTTAATACTTCAAAGAAATATATTTTAGACAATAATCTATATATTAATCAATTCTAAAGTAGGAAGTATCATTTACTTTTATATATTAATCAATTCTAAAATCGGAAGCATCGTATATATATATATATATATATTACATAAAATACCAAAAATGTAGTATAATGAAAGCTTATTAAACGATACCATATTGAATATTAAATGAAATTATAACAATACGAATTAACCCAAACATAAAACGAATTAAGTGAACAAGGCAAATCTGGCATATTAATCATATTAAATGAAAATATAAAATATTGAAAAATATTAAAGGAAGCATTGCATACCAAATCACGAATTAACCTAAACATAAAAAGAATCAAACGAACCCACAGCATAGCATTTCATATTAATGCAATGCATTGCATGTCATTTCTAGCCTATCATAAATTACAAACGACCCTTTCAACATGCACATCCCACATTCCGCCTCGCATAATCTCTCATTTTCAAATAATCTCTGTTTTTCAAGATCCGGCCATGACAGAATGGTAGTAGATAATATATTTATCAATGCATTAACTTAAAAGTATATTGTGTTTTAAAAACTGTCGTATCCTTAACCATTTAAAAAACCTAAAAATATATTGTGTTTTAAAAACTGATGTAACCGTAACCATTTAAAAAACCTAAGAGAAAACTTGGGATCCTGGCTTGATTTTAGTAAAGAAATTCTCTTCATGAGTGGACGCCAATATTTCCATGATTCTGATGTTCAAAAATGAAGTTTTTTCCAGTTTTCTCTTTCACTCACCAAATTGTTTAAAATATACTTCATGAATTCATTGAGTTCAGCTTTGAGATCCCGACATCAAATAACACATGCAATCTCCACTGATACTGAATGCTACAAAACAAACTGAATGGAACCTGCATATTATTAATTCGTACCTATTTGAACCTGGAATATAAACCTAAAACCATTTTAAGTAATTGTAAACCTAAAAACCATTTTACAAATTGTAAACCTAATTTTAAACCTAATTGCAAATTGTAAATAGCTCGCGTATAGTAATACAGAAAATCTGGTGGTTTTGAATTGTCTGTTAAAACTCCATCCGATGTATGGTTTGGAGATGTATGGTTGTATCTACATAAAGGAAAAGCACGCTATGGATTGAATTAAATGAAAAGCACGCTGTGGATTGAATAAAATGAAAAGCACGCTGTATACCATTCCTGTATGGCTGTGGATTGAATTAAATGAAAAGCACGTTGTATGGCTGTATCTACATAAAGGATTCCTGTATGGCTGTGGATTGAATTAAATGAAAAGCACGATGTATGGCTGTATCTACATAAACGATTCCTGTATGGCTGTGGATTGAATTAAATGAAAATCACGTTGTGGATTGAATTAAATGAAAAGCACGCTGTATGGCTATATCTACATAAATGATTCCTGTATGGCTGTGGATTGAATTAAATGAAAAGCACGTTGTGGATTGAATTAAATGAAAAGCACGTTGTATGGTTGTATCTACATAAATGATTATTGTATGGATGTGCTTTTCGATTAAATCATTAAATGCGACCTATTATATTAAAATTGATATCAATTCGAATAAATCATTCAATGCGACCTATTGTTGTTGTTGTATAACTTATATCAATTTAAATAGGTCACATAACTAAAACTATTGTGAAGGAGGTATAAGTTATAATTAAAACTATAACTTATACCTATCACACGTATTGTGCACGCAACCTATCACAGGTATAATTTATGCAGGCGACCTATTTAAGCGACCTATCACAGGTATAATTTATGCAGGCGACCTATCACAGGTATTGTGCAGGCGACCTATCACAGGTATAATTTATAATTAAAACTATTGTGCAGGCGACCTATCACAGGTATAATTTATAATTAAAACTATTGTGCAAGAGGTATAAGTTTTTGAGTACATACATGTTCCAGAAAAAGCCGCCGAGTTAGATAATCAAATGCTCGTGCAAGACTGATGATGTTGCCTTTGAGATGAGAGCGGAGATACTGAAGAGACCTGCACATATACATGAGGAAAACATTAGCCTGCAAGCGGTTGTGTCTAACATGCATGCACTTGTCAATAAATTTTAAACACTGTAATTCTTACATACCGATGATCCCCACTGTAATACCGACTGCTTTGGCCACAGATCGCATTGTAATTCTTTATTGTAATCCTTCTGTTCGCTGCATGCAACAGAGTCTTCAATTCGCAAATGTGTAATCCTTCTTTTCGCTGCATGCGACTGAGTATAAATAAAAAACTTGAATTGGCAAACGTTTACAGAATGGGTGGCTCAAAGAATGCGTATGGGTAGCTCAGAGAATGTGTGGCGGTTCAAGTCGCACGTGCATGCAGATGTCTATTAAACGCCCTTCCCCGTGCGTGGATGCATGTCGCTCTGTGTAATGCGTGGAGGTGCGTGGGTCGCTCAGAGAATGTGTGGCGGTTCAAGTCGCGCGTGCATGTGGATGTCTATTAAACGCCCTTCCCCGTGCGTGGATGCATGTCGCTCTGTGTAATGCATGGAGGTGCGTGGATGCATGCCGCTCTGTGTAATCCGTGGAGGTCGTTGCATGCATACATATTAATCACTGAACGTGTCAATTATACATGCGCACAGTAATTTTTTAAGTATTCTTAGATAAATGTAAAAAAGTAAACATGGTAATGGATGTCTTTATATAAATGCAAGGAAGTTATGAGCAATTAATATAAATTGCTATTTCATTATTATATTATTGAATATTATGTATGTGTTTAAATATTTGATTAAAATAATTACTCCTAA
The DNA here is from genome assembly GCA_010110895.2 of Picea sitchensis. Taxonomy (NCBI): domain Eukaryota; kingdom Viridiplantae; phylum Streptophyta; class Pinopsida; order Pinales; family Pinaceae; genus Picea; species Picea sitchensis. The sequence continues at coordinate 99,009 of SNQJ01S0023154.1, read as the reverse complement.
ACATTAAAGCTATGATTCTAAGCATTAACTTTTTTACATGATAAAAGATGTCCCTTTGTAATTAAAAAAAGTAATTAAGATGATTAACATAACAATAAAGATTCACTTTAAATCAAGTTATAATTATGTTTTCTAATATATCTAGGTTTTTTTATCCAGAGGTGGTCCTTATCATTTTACCATTACCTGGTGTCCGTTGTCTGTGAGTTGATATCCATAGGTGAGTCCTCCACCTTCTTTACGAGCTGCCTGCCTTTTTACTTGCTAGCTCTGCATGCCACCAGCTGCGTGTGTTTTTACTTGCTAGCTCTGCATGCCACCACACCTTGGGTGAGTACTCCACCTTCTCTCAGTGCATTTTTACTTAGTGCATGCCTACACATATCAGCCTGTGTTTTTACTCGCTCACATTGTGAGTATATGGAGAGTTATTGTCTTTTTACTTCCGTTCATTTTACATTGAGCACTCTCAAGCAGTTTTTATTTCTTCCCTCTTCATTTCTAACTAGACGAGGCAGCATCATATAGACCAGACGTAAAGTTGGACAAGGGCAACAGCATAGAAGAACAGTGTGGGCAAATTTTTGGTTTGGCTTTCTCATTATACAGGAGATCCGCCATTAATTTTTGAAATCAATTTACTTTGAAATGCATTGAACTGATATTTCTCTCACATAATTTCATAGTTAGATTCAATCTCAGATCAATTAACATTTTATATTTAAGGATGGGCTAACATTTTATATTTAGGATGAGGCTTCAGACCTGACTAATACACATTAAGTTTTCATATAATTTCATATTTGGATTAGATTCAGTGTCAGATCAAATAACATTTTATATTTAGGGTGGGGCTCTTTGCCAGATATGACAAATGCACATTACATTTTCTGGTTTCTTGTAGTTAGATTTAAAAAAAAATATGTGCAAGCATCTTAAACCCTAACGGTAATCCTAACCCTAAACCCTACCGGTAATCCTAACCCTAATCACGCGTCTTTGTTAATATATCACTATGTTTGTGATGTGAACTTAACCTCTGCCTCCATTTCATTTCAGAGAGCAGAGAGCTACATCAGTCTTCCAAACCTTATCCTCTGAAGAGAGAATTTCAAAGTATACTGTCTTTTATCTTTTTTTGGCAGCCAGCGAATCCTCCTTTTTCATTTGAATAGTATGGAGTGTAATTTTTCAGTATTTTTTCAGGGCTATGTTTTAGCTCGAATTCTTGTGATCTCTTGATCAGAGAACAAAATAATATTAACTCGAATTTTTGTAATCTCTTATCAGAGAACAAAATTATATTACTCATATAATTTGAGAATTTTTTATGTGAAAAAAAAACCATTCTATGAAAAAGCAATGGTGAAACCTGTAGTTTAATACATGGCTAATGCATGGAAGAGACAGACTTCCAGACATTCAATTTAATGTTGCTCCGCGATGGTCGTGCCTATAACACTTTTGTTTTTATAACATTTTTGTTTTTTAGGTTCTTTCTGTTGCTCGGCTATGTAAAACAAGGCCATTGGTATGAATGTTTGTTGAATACCTACCTAGTATAGTTTAGTTAGATAAAGAAAAACAATTAATATCTATTGTTATTAGTTTTCTGTTATAAAATGAAACTTGAATCAAAGCTCTAGCAGATTATATTTATGAGTAATGATATATTTTTAATTTATTTATTTGTTATTAGTTTTCTGAAAATTGAATCAAAGCTCCAGCAGATTATCCATGCCGAACTTTAATTGAAAATTACTTCATGAACAAACTATTTTATAAACAAAGTTGATATTAATGGTTATGATGATAACCGAAAAGAATGACTTTTGTCACCACAAAATGTCATGAGCAGTGGCACCTGACATAACCGAAACGTATAACATTTAGAGAACGCCTTTTATTTTATTTGGTCTCACATACAACAATAAATTACTCTTCCAACATTAATGGGCCTACAGATAAGGATGCTGGATGAGACCATTTAAGATTGTCTAAAACTACCTTCACACGAATGTACAGAACATAGACATTCTTATCTCTATCCTCGGAAGGGACATTCGCGAGCTTTGATCTATCACACTTTCTGTGCTAATCATTGGAGCATGGCCATCATCGTACCCATACCCTACGCGGCTCCCATTCCTTACATTAGCAACATAATTCCCGTAGTTGAGCGATTCAACCTTATGAACAATGATATAATAGTATTGACAGTGAGCTTTAATTGTGGACGAGGAGGCGTCCAAGCAGTTTGATAGTTACATATATCCTTTGAAATCAACGATTTATTCAATCTTGTAAATGATACCATCGACGCCATCGACGCCATCTGGAATCTCTTCGAATGGATGGCGAGAACGTTGGTAGGCGTGAGAATTTGGAGTTGAGATGCTTCCACACCCACTTCAAAATGGACATGGAAGATTCGAATGGATGGCGAGGACGTTGGTAGGTGTGAGAATTTGGAGTTGCGATGCTTCCACACCCACTTCAAAATCGACATGGAAAATTTGGCATTGTCTAAGTACTATTCTGCGAAATGGTTTTTTTGGCCGGAATCCGACGACATAAATATGTACGAAATCAGTATTTTTTGGTGTTTAAAGTCCATTTATGAATGCATAAATGGATTCAACGTGTTGAAAAAACCCGGGGTCACTCGGATTATACAAAAATAATCACTCAAATCCGCGGATCTAGCAATTTCTTGCCGAATTTGAGGCAAGTGTTCCGGGAAAAAATCGTCGAAGAAGAGTCATTTTGCAGAACGTGACCACGACGAAAGATTGTGTAGGATGAAGTGATGCTATTATTTTCATTTATATGATTATTCGATGTCATTACGAGAACTGCAAGACATGGGCTCTGTCTATTGACCAGGTTGTTCTGTAATTAGATCTTCCAATAATCACAATTTCCCTTATCAATTCATCTCACGGTCTGGAAACTTTCTGCAGAATGGAGTTATCTTCCTTCCTTGTTCCACTGAAGATGACGTTGATGACGTGTTTCTTCAGTGGAATCCTCAAGACAATCAGATTTTCTATCCACCACAATAACAACAAGTCTCTCGTGGATAGTATCTTTTATGTTCAATTAATTCTCAATATTGAGAGGGAACATTCAAAGTCTAATATAACCGAAGAAACAAGTGGATAATTTTAGGCATTATCATGTTTTGATTAGTCTCTTGGCTGATAAAATATAAAATATTGATTCCAAATGGTTTTGGGACAGGTAATTTACAATGAGGGTGCTACCAAACTTATTGTCATTAGCATTCTTTGTTTTGGTTGTTTTCATGAGAAAATCACTCTACACAACTTCATTGGTAACACATGCATTGGATATTGAATCTATTTTTATTAAACATATTAAAAAAAGGGATATTACTTTAATTGCCTTTACTGCCATGATTCTTAGTGAAGGGTTTCACTGTTGAACCGCCATATCGGTTGACAATAAAAAAGATGAGGTATTTGTAAGGTGATGAGAAAGCTAATAAATATAAGCTCCACCCGAGTGGAAACACTGAGCTCTAAATGAAGTTATGGTCGAATGAAAAATCTCATAAAGTGTTTGACAACGATTCAATTTTATAATTGTATACCAAATCAAAGCAACCAAATTCAAAATCTCAACTTTTTTTAGGTAGGGATTTACCTTTAACATATTATTGAATGAAAAATCTCATAAAGTATCTGACAACCATGCAATTATATAATTATCTACCAAATCAAAGCAATGAAATTAAGAATCACAAGTTTGTTTAGGTCTAATACTTTTCACTTTGATTAGTATGAGAACTATGTGCTTTGCAACTATTTCCCTTGTTTTATATGTAAAGCATGGATGTGAAGTGTTAGCGTCAGAAGTCACTCCTGGATTGCTAGCAGGAGCAGAGCCCAACGCCCATCAGTTTTATGTCACTATCTGTTTAATGGGGTGATCAAATGGATAAAGACTCGAGATGGTATAGCTTTAACTCAGGAAACTGGGTCTGGCATGTAGAAAGCAAGGGAGGTCTTGATCCAACTTCCATCAGTAAATGATTAAAGGTGGTAGATGGAAGACTTGTGAGAGGGTGAGTAAGACTGCCTCGGGCGACAGGCCTTCGGAAGCTTGAGGATGAAAAACTCAGAAGCCAAGATCCTCTTGGTCTAGAGCTTCAAGGAGCTGAGGGGTGACTTGACTGAATCCTTCAATTCCAAGTCGTTCAGCGCTAAGAAAATCACATGAACCGATTAGAAACCATGTAACTGTTACAGTGATCCAACCTACATCATCCTATAACATCTACAACTCGACTAGAGCCTCCAATTCCGAGGTGTTCTAACACAGTATACAAAGAGATGGAAAATAAACTGACATCCATAAAGTAAGAAATCTCAAATGCCTTCTATATTAACTAGAGCGACCAACGCTTCATCAAAACTTTTACAATCGGGAGCTCTGCTCAACCATCGATCCATTACAAAATACAAAGACCGAGTCTATATACTCAGGAAAGTTCACCTCACAGAGGCTTGCCCAGTCACCCAAGGCTTGGTGTCCCTTCAGCCGAATTCGGACCGACATCCTTCGTCAGACGCCACCTTAACTGCGCATGGCTCCTGCAAGGGGAGTAGTTGAGCCATTAAGAGCCAAGTTAGCGTGTGCAGACCTCCTCTGGCTGGTCGAGGACTGGGCATGGCCTTTTTGGAAAAATTGGTACAGAGGACCCTCTCGAGTAGACCGCTGGCCAGACACTCCATACCTTGCACTTAATGCATGAAGAGGTTTCAACCACCCTTTCTCACCTTCATTTACTTCAAACGAAAACCAGGCTTGAGGTCGGATCAAATGGCACCCGGAGAATGCGATGAACCTTTCAACGACTAGACCCGACGCCTTTGGCCCCCTTTGCGCAGCTCTTTTATTTCCTAGATGACCACACGCTGTGACCATGGGTTTATTCTTGAAGGCACTCTTCGGCGTTCGTGAATAGGAAGGAACTAATTCTTGATTATCACGGTCGCGATGAGCGAAACGCCGAGATGTTATATTTTTAATTTATTTATTTGTCATTTTCATTTTTTTAATTTTATATTTTAATTTTGTTTATTTTAAATTTAATTTGTTTTTAATATATTATTTCAATGTTCAGATTAAATTTAATTTATTTATTTTTTAGGTTGGTTTTAAATAATTCTTTTATGTTTAGTTTTAATTTGAATTAATGTATGATTTTTGCATCTTATTTCATTATGTTAATTTTTATAAATTGTTTTAGAGTTTTAATCATTGTAAATAATTCAAAAAACTTTGTTTTCATCAATTTTAACTTTAATTATTCTAAACTTTCCAAAAAAACTCACCACATTTATAAACTTAGATAATTGTAGTTTTTTTAAACCAACTTTTTAAATCTAAAGATAGTTCTACTATGACGAAAAAATTTCAAAGCAAGTTACAGAGTATGAACAAAACAGACTTTCAAAGGATATTTCTTGCGAGGCTTAATCAATTCATGCAAAATAGACTTTCAAAAGTTTTAATGTTTCAATTTTTTAGGTTAAAATTACCATTGGGTTTAAATTTTAAGATTTAATGTTTTTTGTTTAAGTGTTTAATTTTTATTTGTTTTTCCCGGATGGGGTACCACGTTGCGGAGGGAGGCCACGTAGCCTTTCTAAGACACAAGCCATTAATATGGTAGGTCGACACCCTTCCCCTCACCATTAAAAAGGAGACCATTATTGCTTGATGAGAAGAGGAGGATAGTTCCCTCGCGCCAGTAGAATGGTGGCCATAAGGTGTAATGGCAGTGGAAAGCTTGGTACAGAGGTCATGTGTGGCCTCAACATTATCCTCTCGCTCAGATGAGGATGGACCCATCTTACCTTTGCGCTCCACCAGCCCGGATGCTCTGAGCGTTAGCGCTGCATCCAGTCGGCTCCCATCGCTCTTACCCTGCACATTACCACCCTCTCTCACCCTGCCTACCAAGGAAAAGAGGAAAGCCGCGGCGCGACCCTGCCTGGTACAGTTTTGCTGCTAGGCAACGGAGGGTGCAGAGATTGGAGTGCGCCCTGTCCATAGCCCTGACTCAGCGACGATAGAAGATTAGAACGTTTCCAATGGCATACGTGGAGGAGGAGATTCCAAAGGAACTTATCCAAGTCCCTCTGGAATCCCACCTTTTCACAATACCAGATAATTGGCAGCCCCCCAACGATATCATAGCAAGCACAAGTGCTTCAACCATTATCCAGCAAGCATAGGAAGCCAGGGAAGAGACTACTTGCATAATTGAGGAGGAATTCCTCCACTTAGACCCTCAGGACACAATTCAAACCAAGAACTCTACAACGGAGGAGCTTGGGGTGGTGGAGGCTATGGAAGCGGCTCAGGCGGACTCAGGCAGGGCAGTGACAGTCTTAGGCACAAAGGTGGAGGGTGGTCTAGTCTTGGTGCCTCCACCACTCTCGACACTCCCACATTTCGGCCAAGAACCACCACCCTTCTTCCATCCGGAGCAGCTCGCACTAGTCTTTGAGCTAAGAAGCCACATGGTTGATCAAATTCATCGAAACACCCTCATGCATCAGTGAATTGACATGCTTTATGAGGCTTACTCGAACACACCAGCAACCCAGGGTTGTCCGACATGCGCGAGGCCATTTGTGCTTCAACCCAAGGATGACCCCCTCAGCAGTGATCCGAGCGACACAACCTCAGGTGCAAATGGGTAATCTACTTGCTTTGGTTATCACGAGCATTCTCAGCTCGGCTCCGTGCATTGCTACAGTGTAGTTTTACAATTATGTCTTTTGTTTTCAGTTTATGTCTTCTGTTTGTCTTAGTTTCCTAGCACAATGCTTCAAAAACTTGAATCAGCCATCTGCCCTGGTTTTTGTTTGGCAGGGCAGATGATGGATTGTCATTTTGAACAATGACATCACAGTCTTGTTCCGGTTTCCGCTAATTTGACGGAACAACTAGCTTATTGTAGCCATGTGACTTTTTAATACTGTAAAAGTAATATAATAGAAATTTCCCCCTTTTTAATTCACAATTTTTTTTAGATTTGTTTTAATATTTCAAATTTTCTAAGTTTAATTTTTATTGTTACAATTTTATTTGAATATTAATTATCATTTTTTATCTTTTCTATCCGCCTATATCAACCATATTTAATGATATGGTTGTGCTAGTTATAACACAAACACTTTTTAACTTCTTTGTATAAAAATGTAGCCCACAACAACATATGAATTTTAATATACCATTAATTTTATCCCGATAAAAATAATTATAAGAAAGTGAATAGATTATAAAAGAAATGAAAATGGAAATCTCATTTTCTAGAGAATATGAGACTGTTCTGTAATTAGATGGGTAGATCATAAATCATATTAGCGTGGATAGAGATAACTCATAAACCACTTCTCAAAGAATCAACTATCCACTGAATCGAGCAATCAAAGAAACTACCCTACTAATTTTGAATTACAGCACAGCGCCATAGCCAAGAATTACAGCTGTTACACTAACAGGTGCAGTAATGCATGAGTTGTATTCTTTAACATGTCTCAGACTGTCCAGAATGATTTCAGAGACAAAGAGGTCGAAATTGTTGTAGGATGACCTCCGCCATCGCTGCCCTCGCAATCAACTTCAATTACCTGGATCTTTTCTTCCATCATTAACAGTTTAACAATTATTTCAACGTCGTTTCTGGGGACCAGCCACTTCTGTTCGGCTCTCTTTGGCGCCTCCAGTGCGATCTCGATCTCATCGACAACAAACTTAGAGTTATAGTACAGGTTTGCGAAGAGCGGCCAGGAGATCATGGGAACGCCCATCGTCATCGTTTCCAGCACGGCGTTCCATCCACAGTGGGAGAGAAAGCCAGCGGTGGCAGGATGTGCCAGAATGCTCAACTGCGGTGCCCACCCCAGAATGATGAACCCCTGATCCTCCTTCACCATACGACCGTTGAATCCTTCGGGGAGAAAATCCAGGGCCGACGAGAACGCCTTCGATCCGGCGTCAGACGGTATCCGCAAAACCCAAACGAACTTCACCCCGCTGACCTCCAAACCCATTGCCAGCTCCTCAGTCTGAGCGCTGGAAATGGAATTCTCGCTGCCGAAAGAAACGTAAAGCACAGACTCCTTCATCTGCGCGTCGAGCCAGTCCAAGCATTCGTCTGATTCCGTATTTACTCCCATTTCGACCACCGGGGCGATTCTGCTGGGTGGGTCTTGGAAAGCCTCAAGAGGGAGCAGGGGTCCTATTGTTCGCAGAGTGTTGTCACCCCTCTGTAAATGCTCCACGAAATCCGCCTCCAGCTCGTAGAAGGTATTGGTGATGACCCTCCAGCTCTGATTGTTGCCTTCTATCACGCGGATATTGAATTGATGAATCGCGCTCTCGATCGTCGACTCGGTTACCTCTGGCAGCATCTGAAGGCTGCTGAGACGCACTTCCTTGGGAAGTCCCGGTACAATATATCGACCTGAATGTGTGCGCGGGAGATTACGAGGCAGAACGTCGCACATAGTCAGCCAGACAGCACTTGAGTACATGCCGCCGATGTTGAAGCACACTGGGGGTATATTGAATTTTTTGGCCACGGCGGAGGCCCAGCCGAGGAGGATATCGGCGATGAGGCAGCTGAGCGGAGCGCCGGTGGAGCCGATTTCTCCGGCCATAAATCGTTATAAGAGGCGTTCGAAGGGGGCCTCCATGAGCTCGTTGGCTGCGAGTAAAGGAGGCAATTGATGGCTCTGCAGGGTGCTGTTGCTGTTGAGCATGCCGACGGCCAAGTCGTCTCTGGCGACCTCCATTTCCACCAAGTGGATGTCCAGCCCAGTCTCACGCGCTGCCTCCACCTTCTTCTGTAGAGAAGACTTGTGATGAAATGTGATGAAAAAGGTGACCGTGAAGCCTCTAGCGGCCAGTTTTTTGGCGAGCTGCATGAAAGGAATGAGATGGCCATGACCCAGAGACGGTAGCATCATCACCTGATGATGCCTAGCCCTACTTCCGTCCTCATTCTCCATGATCGGCGCCATTAATTATGTCGCTTCTTATGCTATTATAAATTCAATCCAATTCAGGCGGACTTCAAGAACACACAGAAAGGATCGAGGATGCGGACGATTGGCAGAAACATCTTGAATTTTGTGGATTTTTATGGATATCCTACTCTCCTTCCTCAAATTACATGCACCCACTTTGTGTGCGTTGATACTGTTTGTGGAATAAATTGCTCAAGTTGTTCCATCCTGGTATCTGATACCATATATAAAGTCTTTATATATAAAGTCTTTGACCATGTATGATATTTAGTTACAATCAATCAAATATACGAGCTAATATTAATTAATACATTGAATCATTATTATAAATAATTGTAAATATTGATCATCGCTATGCCTATTTTTCATTGTTTTTTTAAATTAATGTCATGTATCCACATATATCAATCACTTTTTATTTAATATAGTTGTTACTAGTATATAAAAAGTCAACACAATTGAACTCCGCAAAACATAAATTTTAAGTCTTTTCCGATAAACTAAACTTTCACACTTTAGCTTATGAATTAATTTAATTTATGTGTATGGGTTATTTGTTGAATTATAGTATAATTGTGCTTAGATGTTAGGGACAATAGTGGACTTGAAGATAAGGAAACAACCCATTTTGATTATTGTGTGGTGCTCTCTTAAGTATCTAATTAAGTGGGTTTTTTATTATATTTATATTTTTTAATAAAATATTTATGAAAATATTAACAAATTTATTATTTTTAATAAAATATTTATGAAAACCTTAACAATATAAGTGAGTAGCACCATGTTACATTTTATAAGTGAGTAGCACCATGTGACATTTTGGACATGTTAGATTGTGCTGCTGCAAAGCTATCGACCTCGTTGAATGGGTCAACAAGACGATCAACTACCTTATTTCCCAATTATATCTAATCCATCTTAGCCCAAACCTAAATGCAATCTACAAAATGTTTTTAAATGAATATCTAATCCATCGTCTTTCGAGCTTAGCATTAAGACCCTTAAAACTGAACAACTCGAAAAACTTGTTTTACACGGATCAAAGAGAGTATGCAATGAGATGAATTGGTATGAGGGGATTAATTATTCCATTTAGGTCTTGTCACTTTCCTTCGTGCCTCCTAATGTAAAAAAAACAAACAAACATGGTTTTGTTAGATGTTTCAAATTTTTGTATGTTCATTTTACCTTTTCCATAAAGTTGGTATGAGGAGATTAATTATTCTATTTAGGTCTTGTCACTTTCCTTCATGTTTCCTATGTTTCCTAATGTAAAAAAATATGGTTTTGGTTTTTCCTTCTCATGTAAAAAGAAAATATGGTTTTGGGTTTTCATAGATGTGTCAATTTTTTTTTTATGGGTATTTATCTTTTCTATAGTATATTTTAATTACTTTTAGAATATATATAGAATATAATTTAAATCAATAAGAGTTTTTAGGTTTTGGTTTTCATAGATGTATTAAATCTTTGTATCTTTTAATCACCTTTATAATATATGTAGAATATAATTTAAATCATTAAGAGTTTTCAGGTTTTGGTTTTCATAAATGTATCAAATTTTTGTATGATCATTTTACTTTTTTGATAATATTTTTTAATCACCTTTAGAATATATGTGGAATATAATTTAAATCATTCAATTTTTTTGGGGGTTTTCATAGATGGGTCAAATCTTTGTAGAGTCATTTTACCTTTTTTTATAGTATCTTTTAATATTTGTAAAATATATGTGAAATATAATTTAAATTAATATGTTATAGATAATTGAGATTTACAAAATTTTCTTTATATTTTGGATTATTAAACATTTTATTGATAAAATGATAATTATAAATTTTATTTAAATTTTTGTTTCATGGAAAAGATTATATTCATGATTAATTTGGATAAAATAATAATCATAAAATTAATTTAAATTTTTGTTTGAGAAACAAAATTATATTTATGATGAATTTCTTTAAAATGATAATCCTATAGTTAAATTAAATTTTTATTTGATAAACAAAATTATATTCATGGTGAATTTTTCAAAGATAATACCCAAATAGAAAAAGGTTGCCATAGGATTATACCTCCCTTCTTTTAAGGTACTTTTTTCTTTTCAAAAATTAAGAGAAAATTTTAAAAGTTCAATTTTGAGCAATGGTTGATATTTATTGTAATTCTATGTATGGTTTACCCAAGTGTCAATAGATTGGACTACTCTAAAATTATATGTCTAAATAAATGGAAAAATTAAATAAAAATATGTATTTAAATAATAATATTTTTTTTTATGTATAGGTATAAGGGATTGGATTATTCTAAGCACATAATTATGAATAATTACACAACATGCATGTATAATGACAACAACATTTTAAATAATTGCATAACATTTATAAATGTACAATAATAAGTATATATATTTTTACATTGAGGGCAAGTTCACTCACAACCCAAACACATGGAAGTAATATACCTATATAGTGCAAGAATAATGAAGTGATGTGTTCATTATTTGTTTCCCTTGAAATTTGAACCATGAACCTGGGCTAGTTGGGTTAGTTATCACTTAGAGAAAAAAATATTGATCTCAATCAGAAAGACAATTTAAGTTTAATTATGAACAAACTTATATTTAAATTTAATTATGAACAAACTTATGTATTAGGACTTAGACAAATTTGTGTATGTACCTCGAATAACTTCATAAACTCTAAAAATGCATAATGATAATTTTTATTGAAAAACAAATATTTGTATCAAAAAAATTAATTAATTTTAAAACAGATATTTGAATCACCTCACAACTAATGTGTCAAACAATTACATACATGAAAACTCACCTCTAAATAACTACACGATATACATGTACCTATCCATCCATTACATGTTAAGAATGCTAATGCAAATGCATTATGAAGATGTTAAGCCATCCATTAATGCATCTTGTAATTCTTAGTTGTGTAGTAATGTAGTATTTTTAAAATTAATATTTTTTTTTCCCAAAACATCATCTGTATTATTTTTAGTTTAGTTGTATATTGATGTTGTAATTTAAAATTAATAATTTTTTTATCTCTAAAACATTCTTTACATTATGTTGTGGCAATCAACAAATGTTTGTATCAAAGAATTAGATTAATTTTAGAACATATATCTTAATACCTCTAAATAATTACATGATAATGACAACTTTGTATGGGTAGAGATTACCATGCCTACCTTGTTTATATTATAACTTAATAATGTTAATGTGCATGCATTATGAACATGTTTAGTCACAATGAATTAGTTGTGTAGTGGTTTTGTAATTCAAAATTAATATTATGATGTTCCTAAAACATTAATATTGTGTGGTTATCGTTTTATTAACACTATATAGAAAAATCACTAACCCTATTTAGTTAGAAGAGTTAAGATGTCCTCCAAAAATATTGTCATCACTATTGTAATGGACCTAATCATAAGGATTATTTAAGAAACTGAGTTTGGAAAATAATGATAAAGAGAAATTAATATAACCTTATATTGGCACCTTAAATGTTTACTAGAAAGATGGTTTTGGAAATTAGAACAATCATAAACCAAATTAATTTAACTAGTGCCTTATCCTTATGTTATTAGCTCCAAATACAAATAACATATTGCAGTTTTGGGTTTTTTTTTTTTTTACAGGTGTTTCCAATATCTCATAAGTCCTTTGAATACAATCATCTTTCTTAATCCATGTAAGTATAATTGTGTGTTGCAAAAAGATGTTATAATGCCAAAAAAACTCATGATCCCCATCTTATAGTTGTTCCCTAGAGTGTTTGTGATATCATTCCTCGAAGTCCATGAAAAATTAACTTAAGGAAATAAAAGGGTTGAGGATTCCCTTGCTCTGAGTAAGGAACAAAGTTCATTGAACATCTATATGTCTATTGAAGTGGTTGAAGGTCCACTTTATATAAAGTGACCTTATAAATATCCTTATCGACACCCAACAAATTAGTGGGTCTTCACTATTTAGAAAATGCAATTTCATTGAAATTATAATTTATGAAAAGTTTCATGTCTTCTTTCTATTCAATTGGTATAGGTAACAAACCTTTGGATAAGGCCTCATAATATATTTCCAAAGGAGAAATTTGTCTTCTTGGAAATGCTACCAGGGGCTATGTTGTTTTCCAGTCTTCATAAAGGGTCAAATGCCATGGCATAGTGTGTAGGATGCACTTTCCTACACCACTCTAGACCTTTCAGCTAGTGCTTGGGCTACAGGGGTGGTACGCTCAATATTTCATAAGGCAAGGGTTCTCATCTATCACTTGAGAATAACCTATTTATCTATGAAGCTTAGACTATATTTATAGTAGAGACTAGTGGTGCATGAACTTATTCTATGCTATCTGTTGGGTGCAGGCCTATTTTGAGAAGGAAGGCTATTTTGGGTGCAGGCATATTGTTGGAGGAAAGGTCTAGTTTGGGAAATACCAAATTTTGGAAAGAATACCTAATTTTGGAACCTGCGGAACCGATGGCAAGAAAGCATCATGCAAAAAAAAAGGAAAAACAACATGCAAAGAGGGAAAGCAACGTGACGCGTAGGCAGGAAAACCTAACCATGATAGGGTAAGGGTTTTGGTAGAGATTATAATGGCTATAAGCTTGTAAAATAGTATAAATAAGAACCTAGGAGGTCTAGGTTGGGGTTGGTTGTCAGTTCTGGCACTTGAGAAGGAAAAGGTTGTTGAGTTGTACAAGAGTAAAGTAGCTAGATTTTGAGGGTTCGGTCATAGGATGAACAACCTAGTGTGATCTAGTTCGCCTCATAGAGGTTCTTGAACCTCTTCATGATTTTAAGAAGGAAGATGTAATGCGCAACACCATATTTTACAGAAAACTAAATAAAAGAGTAGAGAAGCCAAATCTTTGTAGATGTAGCCCAAGAGGGGGTGAACCAAATTAAAACATGTGTTATTTGTAATGCATCTTACATGATTACTTTCTATCAATGAATAGTTTATGAATGGATGATTAATGAGATGTATTAGAATGCATGCAAGTACCTAAAAGATGAATAAATCTTTGGATTAGTTGGTTGAATAACATGATGAATGCATGAAGAAGATAGAATGCATTCCCATATCCTTACTCATTGATAGACTGCAAGCACTTGAGCATTGCAGTCACCCATAGAACTATCTCGGGTGAGACTGTGTAGTGCACTCTGTGTGTTGTGTTGCCTTTTGGTTTACTAGGAGGGCCAATAGTTTTAGAGGGTTTTGTTGGAAACCTATTGAGATCCCAACCTAGGTCAAACCAAGAGTAAAAGTGAGAGATATTAACCCAAAAAATGGTTTTGTTTCCATCTGGAACTGCATGGGATTGAGTGGACGAGATCTATAGAAGAAGCATGCACAAAATGAAGTTATAAAAATGAATGTTTAGGCCATGGAATCCAACAAAGGAAGAGATCGAAAGATGGTTGAAAAAAAAGAAAATTGAGTTTGCGTATAAGGATAACAGAAATCCTAAGTTAACACCGTGAAAATATCTGGATAAATATGTGTTTAGCGATTTGCATGAGGTATTTTTCTGTGATTTCCCACATTTGTTGCAGGAGTGGTTATTAAGGTTAAAATACAACCACTCGACAAATCGAATCAGATAGTTGGATTGGAATCCTATGGAGATAGCGTAGTTACAGAAAGTTAACAACAAATTTATGTGCACAGTAGATTTCTGGTTAGACAGTATTGTTGCAAGGTTTATCACTGAATTTGCAGTAGATACCATGAAATCTTGCAGTGTAGCAGAGAAGGATTTTCTAAAAGGAACCATAGGTAGGTATATTAGATCGTTGTATACTTCAATCAAGATTTTACTATATAACAACAGTGTGATGACCATGGAATCAGACAACTAAACTTCCCTGCATGCATGGGGGAAGGGGGGAAGCACTGACAAGAGGTGGTGAAATGGAGGAATAAATGGATAATGAAAAGAAGGAGGCCATGGACCCAATCATGATGGAGGAAGACCAGATAAATCAGATAATGAAAATAGATGGAAAGACACGTAGTGGAGCACCCTACCAATATAAGATGAATAATAAGAAGAGAGCCATAGTTGATAGAGAGGGATTGGAAAGTAATGAAGAAGAGGTAGAGGATCTTTGGGATGTGGAGAAGATTGAGGAAATCCTGCACACAACATATGAAAGGAAGACACGAGGAACAAGGGCAGGAACAGAAGGAAGAAATCCAATCCAGGTCAACGTCAGTGTGGAACCTATAACCCCATGTGCGACTAACACACTAGAAAGAAAAAAAGTGTTTAGAAAACCGAATTTTAGTGGAAGAAGAATGACAGGACAAGGATCTAGTCAAGGAGCAACAACTGGAGGAGCTAGTTCAGAATGTAACAATCAAATATCTACATCGCGTGTGTTGGTTGTGGAGCCTGATTATCTTCCTGATTCAGAGGTCTTTTACTTTCATCCATGTTTATACCCCATGAAGTATTTACACCCCAGAAGTATGTACACTCTTCCACATGGGGGAGTGTAGAGGGGGGGTACCCCTCTGCGGGGTCCAGGGGGGATATCCCCCCGGCTGGGGGGTCTGGGGGCAAGAAGGCCCCCAGCGGGGGTTTGGGGGTGAATCCCTCGAAGGAAAAATTGCCTTGTAAATGTATATTGTAATTTCATTGTAAATCTGGACCGTTCATTATAAGGTCGTAGATCTAACGATAAAGATTATGTTAGGGTTTTTTTCCCTAGAAGGCAACCCTATTTTACGAGGGGAATGTATTGCAGCTATGGTTGATGGCGAATATTGTATTTTGAGATAGGAGACTGTGAGAGAAAGAAGAGGAAGTTACAGTGGGTTTGATGTAGTCTGTATCCCTTCATATGCTGGATAATAATAAAGGAAGGACCTGGCAATTTCTCTGGTGGACGTAGCCCACACTGGGTGAACCACGTAAATATGTGTCTCTATTGTATTGTGTATTTACTATGTTTTGTTTCCGCATTTGTTTTATTTTATTGCTCCACGGCCCTATTTTTTCTAACAGTGTGGAGGTAGTAGTTCAACACAGTTCAAAATGGAAGGACATGATCCCATGATCAGGTTACCAAAATTTTAGGGAGAGGCATCAGAAGACCTTGAAAAACACATATTCATCTGCAAGAAGATCTAGGAAGCAAAGAAGATCATATATGAGGATACAAAACTTGTGTAGTTATCCATAACACTAAGAGACTGCGCAATGGATTGGTACATGATCCTAGATGTAAATAGTCCACCAGGAGTAACAAGGACTATTTCATATGTGAAAAAACTATTGATAAATGAATTTCAGAAGCCTAGCTCAGAGGACTAGTACATGAATGAGATGATTGAAATCAGGAAAAAACTAGGTGAGTCTGTTTGGGAGATTGATCAGAGGTTTAAACGATTGAAAGGTAAGTTGAAGTATGCAATTACTGACATGCAACATAGACATCGATTTTTTAACTCATTGTTACCACATTTGAAATACCCATTAAGACACTTGAAGTTCCAAACTCAGGTAGAGGCTCTGTAGGCAACCTTACAACTAGAAGAGAATCAATACCAGAAGACAGATCTAACAATAGAAGAGCTGAAGGAGGATCTAAAGAACCTAACATTTCATCTTAACCAAAATAAGGGTAAAGAGAAAAGATAAGTTGTTTTGTGTACCACATGCAGGACAAAAGGACACCATAAGAATGAATGTCCAACTTTCGTGAAGTACATGGAAACATGATTACCAAACCCTTTTCCAACAGGAGGACCATGGTGTGAGATTTGTAAAGCACACGGGAATGACCCATATCATTGTCCAGTGATGCAGAAGTACCAGACAATACCCAAAAGTTCATATAGCAATTTCCGCAAGTTAGTAGGTCATGATGATAAAGATTGTAGGACAGTGGGGATGATGAGAGAAGGAATTTTAGATACTTATAGGGTGAAAGAAGAAATGATGACAGGGAAAGATGCACCTCAGTTCAACCAGGTACTACCACCATATAACAATGCACAACATCAATATAATATCGCGCAGCCGCAATACAACAACGTGCAGCCATAGTATAATCCCATGCACTACAACTAGGTACCTTAGGACAATGCACCACGAGGATATCGAGGTGGATATAGAAGTGGAGGATGAGGTAGAGGAGGATTTGGACGAGGCATAGGTTTAGTAGTGTGCCACAACTTCCAACAACTAGGACGTTATGGAAGGAAATTCCCACTTCCACCAACAACATGTATGTACTATCATGCAACAAACCATGATACAAAAGACTATCTGACACTATTAGGGAAGATCCAAGAAAAGAGGAACCAGGAAAACTAGATTGTCTAGTGGATCTCTACAGAAGCCAGGGATGATGGAAGAAACATCAACATAGTCACACGAGGAGGAGTTAAGATAGGAACTGACGCAATAAGACAAGATCCAGTGCAACATTAATGGGTGAATAAGAATATTGAACCACATAAGTAGTTTGATGCGTGGAAAAGAAATGAAACATTCAAGGAGGAAAGACACAAGTTTCTCAAGCAAAATGCCGCGTCCACATTAGTTGCAAAAAAAAATATAACTATCCTATGTACGATATTCCTTCCTCAATGGACCATACTGGTGAAACACAACCTCTAGAGCAAGTAAGTAACATAAAAAAAATCTGCAATCCTGTTTTAAGCTATTGAATGACCCATCATCTGCCAATATCTTGCAAAATCTGCCAGAAATATGTAACACAGAGGTAGAAGGAAAATTAGAGAAGAAAACAATCAATCATATCCATACAAGAAGAAGGAAAAGGAGGGAATTCAGACTTAATGCCAACATTGGAGACTTTAATATTGGTGATATTATACTGGACTTGGGCCCCAAAGTGAATGTTTTACCTAAGAAGACATGGCAGTGTACGGGAGAACCCACACTAGGATATTCACCTGTTCAGCTGAAACTAGAAAATCAATACAAAGTGTTACCAATTGGAATGATAAAAGGTATGCCAGTAGATTTGGATGGAGTGTGCACTATGGAATATTTCAAAGTAATAGAGATAGTAGATGTCATAACACCTTATCCAACATTGCTTGAACTGGATTAGGAATTTGATAAACCAGGACATAATCAACTTGAAGACAAGGGAAATGACATTTGAATCAGGTGAATATAGAGTCATTGCATCATTATACCCTTTAGAAGGAGAAAGGTTTGTAGAACCCACTTACTTATATCTCGAGGAAATAAACCAGTTGAACAGAACCACCGCGCGAGAAGAATATTATGTTAACCCAACTGCAGATGGGGTACTCAGCTGGAGAAGCATCACATCATGTGCTTCTGATTTATATATAGGTTTGGATAATTGGCAATAGATATTACATGAAGTTTCCACAAGAAGGTGCGCAGAATATACTGCGTAGTAAGATGGGTTGGTACAAAGATAAGATAATCTTCCAGTTTTCATGGGGTAAATGACTTAGAGGAAATTTTGACAAAATATAAAGAGGACGTATTATAAAATTAGAGGCTCTTATCCCTAGATATTGCACTCAAGGCCACACCTGCAATATGATGGGGGGCATACAAAGAAACAATCCAGGATTGGTACCAACTTAAATGATTACTACGCATTAGGTTTGATGCAGAGCAGGGGAGAAATAAAATGTAGAGGTATGATGGGAAAGTGACACCAACAGAGAATTTGGAGAAGTGCATAACACAATGGAGGATGACACCATCAGAAGAATGGCCTCATCACTTTATCCATACATTGGAAGGATTCCCATATAACTGGTATGTAGACCAGGAGATGCACAGAGTTACTACATAATGGAAAACCTTACAACATAACTTTGTAGTAACCTACTCATTTGAACATGAGAAACCGAACATTGATTCAGCATTGAAGCAGATAATAGGTGTGATATTTATTGATGAACCAGAGGTTGAACTCATTATAAAGTATCAACAATAGAATATATAGCCAGTCAAAGAGATACTTTCATGCTATCATGTTGAAAAGGAAGCACCGCATGAGGACGATCTGTGCAACATTCAGATTACAGAAATTGAAGGAGAAAGAGAGGTGGAAGGTCCATCTATGGAGTCAGAATTATTTGTTGCACCAATCAAGGTGAAGAAATTCAACATTGGGACAACTGATAACCCTAAAATGAAAAGTATTTGAGACTATTGGGATGAACAAACAGTACAAAGAATAACAAAGTTACTATGCGAATGCAGTGACCTGTTCCCAATGACCTTTACAGAGATGAAAGGCATAGCAAGAGAGATAAGAGAGATGAAAATACCTCTCTAACCCAAGGCAAGACCTGTCAGGCAGAGACCTTATAGATTGAATCCAATATATAAGTAGAAAGTGAAGGCAGAAATTGACAGAATGTTGGAAGCTGGTATCATAGAACTGGTACAGGAATCTGAATGGATAAGTCTTATGGTAGTCCAAGAAAAGAAAAAAGGGGGGATAAAGATCTATGTATATATGGGGAGAATTAATGATTCTTTCTTACATGACCCTTTCCCTACCCCTTTTACAGATGAATTCTTAGAGAATGTGGGAGGCCAAGAATCATATTCATTAACAAATGGATTTTCAAGTTACCATCAGATCAAAATAGCTCTAGAAGACAGGTATAAGATTACTTTTTCTATAGAATGGGGATCCTACCAATACACAGTCATGCCATTTGGGCTGAAGAATGCACCAACCATATTTTCAAGAGTAGTCATAGCTTCTTTTAAGGAATTCATACATAAATTTTTATAAGTATATATGGATGAATGGACTATATATATATATATATATATATATATATATATATAGTCTGTTAAACTATCATGTAGAAGTGTTAAGGCTAATGTTGGAAAGATGCAGGAAATGTGAGATTTCATTGAACACCAAGAAATGCATTTTTGGACACCTTTTGGAATATTGTTGGGACATATAGTCTGTAAACAAGGTTAAGACATACAAACTATTACATGAAATTTATAAAGGAGTGTGCGTAGATTACTGCGCCAATGGAAAACTTGTTAAGGAAGGATATCATATTTCAGTGGAATGAGGACTGTCAACAAGGTTTGGACACCCTAAAATAAAATATGGTCACAACACCTATCCTAGTATTCCCAGATTGGGAAAAGACATTTCATGTGCATGTAGATGCATCATCCATAACACGTGGAGAAATTCTGGTGCAGCCAGGGGCTAGGGACTTAGACCATCCTATAGCCTTTATAAGCAAGAAATTGTCAAAATCATAGCAGAATTACAACAACACAGAAAGAGAAGGCCTAGCCATGGTATATGCATTGCAGAAGTTCAGGCACTACTTACTGGGTAAACATTTTAACATGTTCACGGATCATTCTACCCTCAAATATCTAGTCAACAAGCCAGTGTTGGGGGGGAGGATCTGTAGATGGCTATTTTTATTCCAAAAATTTGATTTCGAAGTGATAGTCAACCCATGGAAGCTGAATGCAGGACCTGATCACCTATGAAGGGTAACTAATGGAGAAGATCCTACCAACTTGGAAGACAACTTCCCTAATGCATAGTTGTTTTCAGTACATATAGTTGATCAATACTTCATTGATATTATTGAATACTTAAGTACAAAGGGTTGTTCCATAAGATTTTAACACTGTGAAGAAGAAAAATATGGTAGTCAGAGCTACAAATTATCAACTTATTACAGGACATTTGTACAACATGGGTGCAGATAGTATTTTGAGAAGATGTGTGTTAGAACATGAAAGGCCCCGAAATTTGGCAGAAGCTCATGAAGGTATAGCTGGAGGACACTATGTAGGAAGTGATACCACATAGAAGGTATTGCGCATAGGATTATGATGGCCAATAGTCCATAGAGATGCCAAGGAATATTTCCAGAAATGTGATGTCTATTAGAGGGTTGGAAAACCCAACAGAAGGGATGAGATTCCCCTAAGACCACAAGTAAACTTGCAGGTATTTGAAAAATGGGAAATAGACTTTGTGGGACCAATCAATGCACCAACAAGAAGATCAGGAGGTAGACATATCATTACTGCGATGGAATACTTAACAAGATGGGAAGAAGCAACACTAGTAAAAGACTACAATGCAGAGACAACCAAATTTGGATGTCCAAGGATTTTTATGAGTAACCAGGGCACTCATTTTATCAATGATACTATCAGGGCTATGACTGAAGAGTTTGAAGTCTAGATCACCATAAGAGTACACCATACCATCCTTAAGCAAATGGAACAGTGGAAGCCTTCAATAAGATCTTGGAAAATGCTATGAGAAAGATCTACAATGTCAAAAGGGATGATTGGGACTTGAAAGTATCAATAGTACTATGGGAATATAGGACCACATGTAAGAAGATGACAGGCCATACACCATTCATATTGGTGTATGGGCAGGAAGCAGTAGTGCCATTAGAATTTATGGTACCTAGTCTGCCCGTAGCAAAAATTACCAACATGACAACAAGAGGCACAGTAAAGGAGAGGTTGAATGAGCTAATGGAGATGGAAGAGGACAGGATTCAGGCAAGATTTCACTAGGAAGTACATAAAGAAAGAGAAAAAACCCGGCATGACAAACATATTAAGAAGAAGAGTGTTAAGGAGGGAGACCTAGTCCTACTATATGACAGTAAATGTTTTCAACATCCTGCTAAATTTAGAATGCATTGGCTCGGGCCATATGAAGTAAAGAATGTCACAGAGGGGGGATTGGTACAGTTAAAATACTTGGGAGGAACAAAACTCAAAGGAATTATCAACGATAGTTAACTGAAACTGTACAGGGATAGTCGACCTCCTAACCCTTAAAAGTCACAATGCGGTAAGAAAAATGCATGTATATAGTGTACTATAGCAGAGTTAGGATAGAAAAATAAGAAAAATAAATAAAAAGGAGAAAAAGAAGGAAAAATAAATACAAAAATAGAAAGAGGATGGCTCCACCAAAGTTCGACGCACCAGGTTAGTACGTATGGGTTACGTGACAAGGCTGAAGGCGTAAGGAAAGAATGCAACAGTACGAGAACATGGTCGAGATGGAGGATGTTACAACCTCAGACAAACAATCAATAAGCCCAACATGAGTTGAGGAAGATACCTCCACAATGCAACAAGGATAAATAGGGCAGAGCTTCGAGACCCGGAATGTTATTTCAAACCCTAACCCCGAGACGCCTATGAAGCCCAATGAAACAATGGGACCACGACAGTCCCATGAACATGAGTAAGTGTTGGTCGAATATGTCAGTGACCGATTAGAGTCTTTAAGGGAAGAAGAGGATGCAGTTTCAAAAGAGGCAGGAATATATGTTATAGGACATAAACGAAAGGTCGTAGGATGCCATGGAGATTACAATCTCCTCTCTCCCTGACGCAGTCATTGTTGTGGATGATATGTCGGGAAAGGTACCTAAGATTAGGTACACCGATCATGATGTGCATGATGTGGCCAAATTTCCAGAGTTGGATGAGGAGAGTTATCTCATAAACAAAGGGGAAATTGGACCCTTAGGCAAACCCATACTAGAGCCCGCGCAGTGGATAACTGGGATATAAAACTTGGGTATTATGAACCTATTGGACACACCTCATTTTGGGCGTCATAAGAACATCGGGCTATGTTTCAAACAACCAATCACCCATGCACATGGCATAGATGTGGAATTTATTTCCAATATCATAGGACTTCCCACAGTTGGCGCGTAGCCCAAGGAATACCTAGATAACAAGGTGCATGAGAAATAAATGGAAGAGAAGGTTAAATCGAAGTTTGGCATTACTCGGGGGAATAGAGGAATTGTCATCACGGATATTAATGACAACGCGACAAGGTTTTCCAACAAGATTATGGCTTGTAAACATTTGAGGAAATGTCGTAGAGAGGAAGCGTCGATAGGAGTTAATGCAACAATCATGCAGTGTGTGAATGTGGTCATGTTCAGATGAGCACCATACTTGTTGAACCAGTTCTTAATAGACTATAGATATGCACAGGACAATGGAACTAAGTTCCATTACTCATGGTTGATAATCCTGATAGCTTTGGCAGGGTGGCAGGAGCCAAAATTTTCAGCATTTTTGGGTAGGATGGGGAAGTGTTATGCGTCCATATAAAAGTCCCTCTGGCAGGAAAAGGACAACAAGATGCAGCAAACAAATAATGTAGTTTTTGCAATGTTTTTTAAAGATATACAACAACTCACAACTAATGTGTGGTTCATACCGATGGAGGTAGTGCAAGAGACAAATGGGATAGACAAGTTCAAGGCGTCCATACATCACATGTGGATCCAATAAGCAAGGGATCCAAGGAAGGCATGGCTCGATATGCAGTACTATGTCACTAGAGAGGAAGTGGACTGAATAATTAAATATTGTCCTGAGCAGTGGAAACTACCTATAGAAAAACTAGCCACGAGGATAGGCACGACGCAATCCTATAGGCCTAAGGACAAGGTCGAAGCATGCTATTCAGAGAGAATAGGTAGCCTGACTGATAATACTAGAACAACTACAACGTGGAATCAACCAACTAGGAACAAAAAAATACCAAAATGGCCAAGGAGGACATCAACAGTAGCAAGGACAGGAATCCAGCCACAAACTCAGAAGAATGATACTTCACAGGATGGAGAAGAAAGAACACAGGGTAAAACAAGTGGGGTGCAACCCTCACAGACAGTAAGGAATCCTGCACAGGAAAAATAGGTGCGCAACAAAAGGAAATATGAAACAAAGGAACCAGACATCACCCTCACAAAGGATGATGCGGAGCTAGTCACAGACAAGGTCCAAGACAAGGGTGAAGAAGTGGTCAGAATTGTCGAGGCACAACATGAAGAAATCATGGAAAACATCCTAGAGGTCCATGAGAACATACAACAACTATGGATCCAACTAGGATCACATGCCACCAAGCAACAATAGGAAAAGACACAACGGTCACTTGCGCAGAAAGAAGAAGAAGAAACAGTGTAGTTCGTAGTCCAGGGTATAGAGACATTTATGGTAATGCATCAAATGATCGAATTCGATCAGGAGACTACGTAGAAACCCCTAGAGGAAGTGGAACAAATGGAAATGGTCATGGCACAAATACATACCAAGGAATTATATATACTTCAGGGCAATTTCATGCAAGAAGTACAGTCCAAGGCCCACGCAGATGTAACAAACTTGGAGGTTGGTAGAGGAGTCGTTGACATGATTCAAATCACATGCGACCAACCGAACATGGAGAAGAAGGAGAAATAATGTGAGGATAAGCTAGAACAGAGATTAACAATAGTTTATGCTCGTATCCTAGACAACACGCAAGCACCAGAAAAAAGCATAGAGGAGAAAATCAACCTAATCTCACAGACAATTGACCAATACAAGAAAGAGATTGAGGAGCTAAAGGAAAGTCTCAACCCTACGACTCCTCATGAGGTCTGAGAACAGAGAAAAAAAGAATCTGCACTCTAAATAGATGAGATGGAGAACGAAGCAAGGGCAATAGAAGAACTTTTCAATAAAGCCGCGCAGTTATGGACAATGTTGGAAGTAGACGAGAATGTACAATAGTGAGACCAAGAAGAGGAGACAATGAGTGTTTCCATACAAGAGCTCAAACAAAGGTAGAAGACAATGAGCATCACAGAGTGCTTGAAGGGCACTCAAGACATGAAGAAGTTGCAAATAGAGTTGAAAGTAGCGCAGATGAAAAAGAAAAAGAGACAAGCGGAATTGGAACCCCTCTGAGAACAAGTAGCATAATGATTGTGCAGTTTGAGGAAGAGAAGACAAGTAGAGAACATGCACAAGAATAGAGCACAAAATTAATGCAGGAGGAGATAAAAGCGTAGACAGTAGAGGCGCTAACAACCAAATATGCGCAAATGAGAGAAAAAGGAATGGAACTAGCATAAAATCTCCACATTTTGCATAGGGAAGTGCAAGGAGCGTGCACTACCTAAGTGGCTTGGGATGAGCCACATGTCAGTATTGGGGGCCTATTGGGCGCATGCCTATTTTGAGAAGAAAGGTTATTTTTGGCATAGGCATATTGTTTGAGGAAAGTTCTAGTTTGGGAAAGACCAAATTTTGGAAAGAAGACCTAATTTTGGAATGTGCGCAATCGATGGCAAGAAAGAAACATGCAAAAAAAAGAAGGAAAAGAAGCATGCAAAGAGTGAAAGAAATGTGGCGTGTAGGCAGGAAAACCTAACCATGATAGGATTAGGGTTTTGGTAGATATTTTAATGGATATAAGCTTGTAAAATAATATAAATAAGAACCTAGAAGATCTAAGTCAGGGTTGGTTGTCAGTTCTAGAACTTTAAAAGGAAAAGGTTGTTGAGCTGTAGAAGAGTCAAGTAGCTATATTTTTAGGTTTAGGTCACAGGATGAGGAGACTGGTGTGATCTAGTCTGCCTCACAGAGGTTCTTGAACCTTTTCATGATTGTAAGAAGGAAGATGTAATGCACAAAGCACTATATTTTCTAGAAAACTAAATTGCGTGAAGCACTATATTTTCCAGAAAACTAAATAAAAGAGAATAGAAGCCAAATATTTGTGGATGTAGCCTAGGATGGGGTGAACCATAGTAAAACATGTGTTATCTGTGATGTTTCTTGCATGTTTACTTTATGTCAATGAATTTTTTATGAATGAATTATTAATGAGATGTATTAGAATGCATGGAAGTACCTAAAATTTGAATGAATCTTAGGAGTAGTTGGATGAATAACATGATGAATGCATGAAGAAGATAGAATACATTCCCATATCCCCACTCATTGCTAGACTGCAAGAAATTGGCCATTTCATTCACCCATAGAACTGTCTCGGGTGAGAATGCGCAATGCACTCTATGTTTTGTGATTCCTTCTGGTTTACCAGGAGGGCCGATAGTTTTAGAGGGTTTTGTTGGAAATATGTTGAGATCCAAAACTGGGTCAGACCAAGAGTAGAAGTGAGAGAATCAACCCAACATTATCTTTTTGAAAAAAATAAAATAAATGGGTGTTGAATTATGAGTTTTTGGGGATGACCAAGAAGCCAACCAATGAGGGAATTTAGTAGGTTTTAACCATAGGAATCATCTTTTGAACCATGTGCACTATGATCTAGTTTTACTTGACAAATAACTAAGAGAAAAAAGAAAAATAATAAGCCAAGGAGGAGGATGAAAATACTTTCCTAAAACATATTCATTAGATAGAAAACCAAATGGGCAAAGAAAGAATTGATCCATTGGTTTATTTAACTCCTAACAACTCTATGTCAGATATAAAATGAAAGGGAAAACCAACATAACTTGCTTAAATATAGTTCATTTATAAAATAGTAGCTCCAATGTTGAGGACTATAAAATATCAAGTTTGAAAAAATCATTTCATTTATACAATAAGTGCACTAGAGGTTGGGAACTATAGAATCGCTATATAGGGACTTATTGCGTCCCTAAGTTACAAATTCTATTACTCAAACAATGCTTACAAAGAGAATGAGAATAATAGAAAAAGAAGTAGAAGAAGAACAATGTTCCATGCTACTGCAAAAAAAAGTGATACTCCATACAAATGTTCATTTTCCAATGGCCTCTTGCCTATATTGCACCATTTTGTGTTATTCATTTGAACCTCTAATCATTTGAAATGAGGAAAACATGTTTATTATAGATGGTTGGAAGAGAAATGTGAACCCAAAAATTAGGTCTGAATGTGTTATTCCTTCATCAATGAGAATGATTCTCTTGCACTTTTATTAGACTCGGTTAGGACAATATCTTTTTAGCACTACCAAATTTATCGCAAAAATTAGGACTAATTTGAAAATGCTATATAGTTTTCTTTTTTGGTTACATAGTAGTTTTCTTAACAATCAATTGGAAACTTTGGTCCATTGTATGCTCAAACGAGCTTCAAATCTACCACATTTCAAGTCAAATACAACATCCTTAAATGAAAAATAATCAAAATAGTGGAAAATGCATTTATTAGGTGCTCTTTTGGAATTCTTTGGCTTTCACAATATAGTTGTAACAATGCTAGTAGTGGGCAAGAATAGAACCCAACATCTCCTTTAGCCTCTTATAAAAGTTTGTTGCACTTTTTAACACATATTAATTATATAGAAAACGAAATGCACAAGGCAAGCATATATCTAGTGGTGTATTCAATGCCATGTGAGATAAAAACTAAAAGGAAAAACTAACATAATTTGCTCAAATCTCTTATTCATCAATGGAAAAAACTTCGGTCATAATTTCACAATAAGTCCAGTAGTTGATTTATAAAATAGTAGCTCCAGTAGTTGATTTATAAAATAGTAGCTTCAATGTTGATGACTATACAATCTAAAGTTTGAAACAACCATTTCATTTATACAATAAATTCATCAGGGGTGGGGATTATAGAATCACCATCCACGACCTCATTGCATCCTTTTACAAATCCCATTACTCAAATAATGTTTACAAGGAGAATGGGAATGATAGAAAAGAGAAGTAGGAGAAGAATGTTACATGTTGTTATAAAAAAAAAGTGATACTCCATGCAAATCTTCATTTTCCAACGATCTCTTGCTTCTATTTCACCCTCTTGTGTTGTTAATTTGAATCTCTAATTCTTTGAAATAAGACAAATATTTTTATTATAGATTGTTGGGAGAGAAAGTTGATCCAAAAAATTAGGTCAAAATATATTATTCCTTCAACAATGAGAATGATTGTCTTTCCTTTTTTATTAGATTCATTTAAAATAGTAATTTTTTTTAGCACAATTTTCTTGAAAATCAATTGGAAGATTCAGTCTATTGTATATGCAAACTAGTTTCAAATCCAACACATTTCAAGTCAAATGTGACATCCTTCAGTGAAAAATAATAAAAGAATAAGCATGCACCAGGTGGTCATATTCTCCAATCCCTTTCCAATCTAATAGGGATAGACTCATTGCATTCTTTGTGTGCATGACTTGACTTGAGTTTTATCCAGATCCTAGCCATAGAAATATAGAAACGCTCTATTAAAATAGAAAAGAGGCATGATATTATTGGTCAGAGGACACTCCACCTCCTGGAGGAAGATCATTTTTTTTGGGCATGCAATCGTGCAAGTACATTGCTCGATTTAGAGGAAGGATGGAGCATCAAGCTCTCGAATTAACCACTAGGTTAGGTAAGAGGGTGGCCTTGATGATGAGTCATAGAAGTTAATTATTTTATTAAGAGGGGGAAATGTGAGATAGTAATCTCTGAGTGAGGGACCAAAGTATGTTTAGTGTTTGATGAACCATGTAAATGAAATGCATTCCTACATAACTAGCTAGTACTATGGATGGAACCAATGTATCTCAGTAAACATATTTTTTTTTATGCGAACATCAATGATCAACTAGCAGGTACAAAACAAAGAAAAATAAATATTAAGGATGAAGCTCATATTGAAGAAAGATCAACCAAAATCATTTGTTTGTGAGGCTCATGATAATCTGAAACCACTTGAGCATTGTAAGTGATGATGAATGTAATAACTGATATTAAAGGGGAGTGATAGAGATAATATACATCTATCTACCCACCTGTCAAGCTATCTGCCAACTCACCTAGTCAAGTCTCATTAGATTACAATTAGTCATTGAATTCAATTTTAGTCATTGTATCATTGTAATCTATTTAATAACTAGATGGGTATTGAAAGTCCAAACATACAATTTCTCATGCAATTTTGTTTTGCGCTCTCTCTAAACTTTATCAAATCAAAGGCTAGAACCTAGCATCATGGCATAGATACCTTCTAGCATCATGGCATAGATACCTTCCTTTATCTGAGTGCATATCGATTGAGCTTGGAGACATGTAAAACCATGCACTATGGAATGTTTGGAGGACAAAATTCTTGGTTGAAAACTTCATTTTACTACAATTGGAGTTGTGGTTGAAAACTTCATTTTATTACAATTGGAGTTGTGGTCAATTTTAGGTTATGAAAATTCAGGCATAGGTTAGAATTGCGAAAATCTAGACCCTTTTTCTCAGGATTTCTCAAATAATCGAGTTGATTCAGAGAATTTTTCCATGAAATTTTGTATTCAAAGTGCTACTAGGAAAACTTTAATTGATATGTTCTTCTACTATGATGCATTTTGGCCTTAAAAAATTGAGATGAATGATCCTCGTGCATGGACTTAAAAAATTGTGTTACAGTTCCTGGTTTGAAACATTCAAAACATGGTTTATGAGTACATGAATATGGTTGGTGTAGTAAATTTTATGTTTCATGTCTACTTTGCATGGGGTTGAACAAACTATGCCATAGGAAACCCCCAACCTTATCAACAATCTCCTAAAATTTTGTCTCTATTGGAAATACCAAAGAAAAGAGAAATGTTTAGTAAAAAATTGAATAGAAAACAAGCCCAAAAACCATAAAAATGCACACCTCATTGGTTTTCCAATTTCTGATTAATCTATCTCTTTCACTTTAATCTTGGATGACGTACCGTATATACTTTCAATACTTTAGAACAATAAACTTGGTATCCTAGTGGAAATTTTTTAATGTTCCATTTTGGTACTTTTGTGGGTCAAAATTTAATTATGTTATCTCTATGATGCTCAATGACTTTAATAAACATATATAATCCAATATCTATCCTCAAATGGCTCAATCCAATATCTACCCTCACATCAGTCATTTTTTTTGTATGGTCAATTTGGCCTAAAGCAGGTCCCATTGCATTTTCATACTTCTACAACTTGGAATTGATTTCTATTAGCACTAGCATAATTAGTGATCTCAAAAACCTTTTCTAAGACATTCTCTACACATGAATTGTTTTTTTGAGTGGAAAACTCAATTTCACCCAAGGTGGGTTCTATAGGGAAAAACCACTTTTCACACTTCTCCAAATTGGAATTGGATTTCATCTACTCCAACATGATAAATGATACCAATAAACATGTATCTCCAACATGATTAATGACACCAATAAACATATACAATCTGCTTAGTATGATCATTTTCATGCTTACATTTCCAACTTAAACATGTATGATTACTAAATACATTAAGGTTAATATATCACTACTTTATATTAATGTATTACTTTATTAGTGTACCAATACTTTATTAATGTATTAATAATTGAGTAATGTATTTATTAATGCATTTAATGTATTTATTAATGTATTCTTACTGTAATAATGTATTGTTATTATATTACTTTAT
Source organism: Picea sitchensis (assembly GCA_010110895.2). Classification (NCBI taxonomy): domain Eukaryota; kingdom Viridiplantae; phylum Streptophyta; class Pinopsida; order Pinales; family Pinaceae; genus Picea; species Picea sitchensis. The sequence goes on along the minus strand of SNQJ01S0023154.1, from coordinate 68,648 downwards.
CAATGTATTAATACTTTAATTTATATAATACATTAATATAAAAAAATATTTTTAATGTATTAATACTTTATTAATGTATTGTTATTTTAATAATGTGTTGCTATTTTATTAATGTATTACTGCTTTATTAATGTATTAATTAATAATGTCTTAATTAATTAATATATGATAATATACATTAATGATTAATCTATTATTGTAATGTATAAATACTTTATTTTTTACATTATTTAATTAATACATTAATTAACTTTCAATTAATTAATACATTGATTATGTATTAATATATTAATGGTATTTTATTCCTCCTCACTATATATGTTGGTTAACTAAGAACAACCACATTTAAGTAAAAAGTAGTTGATATATGTAAATCAATATCATTAATTTTAAAGAGTAAAAAATGACACTCATGAACATATACCAACCAACTTCTGATTTATGAACTTCAAGTGCTTTTCACGGGTAGGAAGATGCTTCTTATTTATGAGTGGGTCTATCAACTACAACTTGATTATTGGATGCCGTAGCCTTTTCTAGTGGAGTGGGCTAGCGATAATGAAGCGATCATCAATCTTAAGAAGGGTGAAATGTTGAAGGAATGAGGGTCCTCCAACCTATCGATCCAAAAAAAGCTAAGCTTACCATGATGTAACAACATACTGTTTATGTTTACATAATTGATTCTCTAGTTGTTTTAGTGTATCACATAAGAGGCTAGTGTATTTCCTTCATGCATCAAACAACACATTTTGGTATGATGTAACATAGTATTTTGGATGTAAGTAATTTAGAGTTTCTTGTGCTTTATTTTAAGTATATATATAGTTTTGGTCTAAATGTGTTACGTTTTTGTCTTTTTTTCGACATATTTTTCAGGGATATTTATTTCAAATCCCTCTAGATATTGTTGGATATGGATATTTGAGTGGTTAAATCTATATAATCTCAATGCTCCAAAGATTGATGAATCCATTTTTACATTCAAAAATACAATAAATCCACTTTAAAAAAATAAACAAATATAATTTAATACAAAGTTTACTATGAAATGTGTCAAAATTTGAAAATTTGTATATGAGACTTGTCTTAATTTGCAAATTTCACATAATATATAATTATAAAATAAATTTTTAAAAGACTACTATAATAATAAATTAATTTATGTGATATAAGAGTAAATATGATGATGATGGTTAACCTCTATTAAGATCAACATCGATCTATTAAACGTTAAGAAAAATAAGAGATTGTTTGAAAAAAATTTAAATGTTAAAAAACATTAGAAACACATGTTCTTAACCATTAGGCCCACTAAAGCTGTATATATCAAATATATATGTCTATCTACACATATGTCTATGTATATATCAAATATATATATTTGATATATTTATCTACACCTTTACACCCCTTCATACCTCGGAATGTGGAGATTAATTATTTCCTCTAGATCTTGTCACTCCCCTTCGTGCCTCCTAATATAAAGAAAAGAAATACATGGTTTTGCATAGCTGTGTCAAATCTTCGTATGGTCATTTCACCTTTCCCCTTATATTTCTTAATCACCTCCATATTATATGTTGAATATAATTTTATAATTTGAACACATATAATTTTATAATTTGAAAAGTAGCTATCACCTCTAGAGTATATTTGGAATATAATTTGAAAGGTAGTTGTCACCTCTAAAATATATGTAAAATATAATTTGAAAGGTCCTTTTAGTTGGGAAAAGGGAAGGAGTTGTGAAAGCGAATTGGATAAAGAAAGTGCTAACTATGAAAGGTTGACGGTTCATCCCACCAAAAGTAGTGGCCTTCTTCTTTGGGCTTAGAAATAAACGACCAACCTTTCTATTATCTTCCATCCAGAAGATATGATGCATTTTGATAGATGTGTCAAATCTTTGTAGGATCATTTCACCTTTTTGAGAGTATCTTTTAATCACCTTTATATTGTACTTGGAATATAATTTCCTTGGAATATGTTTTGGATTATTGAGATTTTTCAAAAAAAAATCTCTATTTTTTATTATTTATTAAAATTTTAATAAATATATATTTTCTATTATTTATTAAAATTTCAATAAATATTTAAAAGGATAACAAAATTTTTATTTGATAGATAAAATTATATTCATGGTGAATTTTTCAAAGATAATATCCAAATAGAAAAAGGTGGCCATAAGATTAGACCTCCTCTTCTCTTAAGGATACTCTTTGATTTTCAAAAACTAAGGGGCGAAAAAAATCAAATTTTGAGCAATGGTTGATACTCATTGTAACTCTCTCTATGGTTTAGATTGTGTTAAGAGACTGGACTATTGTAAAGAGCATATATATATATATATATATATATATATATATATATATATATATATAATTTGATTTAAATTTAATGTTTTTACATTGGCGGAATTTCATTTACAACTCAAGAGTTTGTTATTATTTAAGGAAAAAAAATGGTCTTGATCAAAGAGATAATATAGCTATAGAAGCTTTTGTAGTGGGAAATAATAGAACCCAACATCTCCTTTCCTTTCTCATAAAACTTTGTTACACTTGCTTACATATTAATTATATAGAAAAGAAAATGGGAAAGGAAATCATAGATTCATTGGTTTATTCAATGTTGAAAGGAAAAAATAACACAACTTAACCAAGATCTACTATTCACCAATGAAACAACTTTGGTCCTATTACACAATAAAGCCAGTGAATTATTTTATAAAATAAGTAATAATTTGATTTAAGTGTAATGTTTTTTTACATTGGCGGAATTTCATTTACAACTCAAGAGTTTGTTATTATTTAAGGAAAAAAAATGGTCTTGATCAAAGAGATAATATAGCTATAGAAGCTTTTGTAGTGGGAAATAATAGAACCCAACATCTCCTTTCCTTTCTCATAAAACTTTGTTACACTTTTTAACACATATTCATTAGACAGAAAACCAAATGGGAAAGGAAATCATAGATTCATTGGTTTATTCAATGTTGAAAGGAAAAAATAACACAACTTGCTCGAATCTACTATTCACCAATGGAAACAACTTTGGTCCTAATTACACAATAAACCCAGTGGTTCATTTATAAAATAGTAGTTGCAATGTTGAGGACTATTGTAACATACCCAACTCCCTTGTTGGATCATGTTACTACTAAATAGACTAACATATCGATTCAAATGCAAAAAAAATATACAACGTGAAATACAAGGTCATGCAATTATCAATAATAATTAAACTTATGAATGAAAACGAGTAAACATACACACAAACATTCATACATTCAAAATACAAAGCAAATGCAACATTCATACATAACATTAAAAATTTAAATGATATAGTGATCAAAACAGTTATATTTTAAAAATGTTTTACACAACTGACTGTGTTAACGCTATGTAAATTTCTTAGAGGTTGTCAGAAAAGAAGAAATCTACATGAGGTAACTTTATCCAACCGCTTCGAAGCTGGGATCTAGCCCTACCAACTTCAGAGAGGGATCTCTCTGTATGATTTAGATATGTTTCAAATTTAAAATATTAGGCTAGGTAAATAAAATATGTTGGTTTTGTTTGTTGTAGTTTTTGTTGGGTTGGCTAAGAGAGCTTTACACATCCACTGGGCTATGGGGTTTGTATCATGAAATAAAATCTAAACTAGAAAACAAAGAAACTTTTCACAGGGCGAGATAATGTAATCRCTGGATTCTTTTAGCAGGATAAATGAGGAATAGCAGAAAAGGCGAGAATGTCAATTACAACAAAGAAGCAGTTAAGAATTTCTTTATCGTAAAATCAGAAGATGAAACACTAAAATATTTTAAAGTCAGAAACAGGGTATACAAAGATAAATCCTGCAACATTCGTTACTTTCAAAGATTAGATCTAGAAAACAGTGTGATAACTAAGCAAGAATAACATTTAACTCAGAAAGGAAAACATCACCAATAAGTACACGCAAGAATCCTGTGAAGATGCTTCTTTGTATTAATGGAAGATCTCTTGAAAAATATTACAGTTTGATAACTCACAGGGCATAAAGATCAACCCTCAATACTTCGAAAAGTGAAGTATTTATATCCCAAAATTACAAACGATCCTGTCATTAGAGATCAGGACGTGGTAAATCTATTTTTAGCTTAACTAACTTAACAAATTACAAAAATCTAGGAAACTGTTTGATGATGTGTCGAAACTTCATGTTGTTTTCTGGGTGGATCGTTGGTGAGGCCTCTACATGACCTCGTCTGACTGGATAGCTGACTGGGCTGGGACAACTCATTGACTACTCGATCAGGTCGCAAAGCTCTTCCCATCAAAGATGACTGGGAATGTTGACTTTGAGTAATCTTCGGTAGACTTCATCCATCTCTGTGTACTTGGAAAAAGTAGGCTTGGTGATGAAGATGTACTGGATCTCATGTTGTATGCTGATGTCCCACTGTAGTGCATCTAGGAATACCTTGCCCATGATACTGCCTTGAATTCCTGAAAATTTCAAACTATCCTTAGCCACATCGGCTAGTCTCTTTTTGTAATCGGGGAGCATCATCAATGTGTCATTTATCACCTTCAAACCAGGAAGACCTTTCTTCTGTAGAGCCTCGATCTTGCTAAAAAACTTTTGTACCCCTAGGTCCATAGCCTGAACCTTTTCTTCCATCTATAGCATCAGTCCTCTCTTGGTCAAGACTCTCTTGACCTCAAGGATGGTCTTCGTTCTATCCTCAATTCTCAACTCTTCCAGCTCCTCTCTGGTTTTAGAATTCTGGAATTTGATGATTTCATTAGCCTGTGTGGGCATCTCTCCCAGTTCTGATCTAATCTTCTCGATGGCTTGTTTTCTTCTCTGTACCAATTCATTTTTCTCAAACATAATCTGTATCATTGGCCATATCTCATTCATAGACTTGGTGATGTATGTCTAGACACTTTCTTTGACTTTGGCCAGTATTTTGCCTGCTACTGTTTTCTTCTAAAGCTGTTGTAACTCTTGTTTGAGCTGGTCTGACACTTTTTTTTCCTTGGAGTAGCTAGTTTGGTAAGAAGATTTGAGTTCCTGAAGGTTCTCAATCTCCTTTTTGAGCCTGCTAATCTCTGTCTCCTGCAGATTCATCTCTTCCATAGACTTAGCCAATTCAACTGTCTTTTCTAGAGACGTCAGTGGATTCGCCGATGGAACATCTACTAGTGATGTTGTTCTCACTCCTAAGAGTGGAACTACACTCAATGAAATGACTTCCATGGGTTTTGAATGTTATTTCTCTTTCACTAGCTTCTCCATTTCAGCTTCCATTTCCTTCAATTATGCATTCTACTCCATGATCAACTTAAGCATTTCATCTTTTTCTCCTTTTGTCTCCACTATTTCCTTTGCCTGCGAGTCTACTATTGGTGGCAACTTCAATTGTTTCCTCAAAGATGTTATGTTGACATTTTTCTTCTTGATCATCTCCTCGACTTCTTTCACGTTCGAGGGATCATACCCGATCTTGAGGACCAATTCCTCCAACGTCTTGATCCTGTTATCCTTGGCAAAGGATGATATTTTATCCAACTTCAACTGCGTCTAGATATTATTCAGAGACACTTGTAACCTGGAGGCAGTAGGGGAAGCATGTGCCAACATGGAGAAAACCATTTCTCCAGTTTGCCTGTGCAAATCCATTTGATCAGCTGGATGCACGTCCTTAGTCTAGAATTCAAAAGTTTCCCTTTTGTAATTGGTGATTACCTTTGGGTCTGGCACCTGTGATTGGAGAAATTCCATGTTCATTCTACCCTTCTCAGTGTCGAATGTTGATAGCAGCCTATGTTGTGCAGTCAATGTCTGCTTCCATAACTGGGAGTATGTGTTGCTAGTTAGATTCTGATTCTTTTTCTTGATCAAATCGTATTTCTCAAATATACTCAACTTCGGTCCTATCTTTCCTGGATAGTTGATTGGTGGAGTATCTATAGGCTTCTTTGGTAATACTGATGTTATGATCAACTTGTTGCTTGTACTGAGGAGAGACCGATCAACCTCCATCATTATAGTGGATGGAATCGCCTTTTCTCCAGCCAAGTCAGGAGCCGGAATGGCTTTTGGTCTCTTGGTATGCAGTCGAAATTATTCTGATGATACTTCAGTGACAGGAGGTGACAGATCCTACCTAGGCCTTTTCTCCTTTGGAGCCTATGGTGTGGTTGTCTGTGATACAGTGACTGAGAGGTCCTGTTGTTCTGTCTCAACCAAAGTATTTGGCTCCCATTCTGTCTGGTTTGCAAATTTTTCTACCTCAGGCCTAGATACATGAACATACGGGATATTCTTGTTTTTTATCCTCATCTCTGAAATTATCCCGCATGGATCATAGTGCTATGTGAAACTGACAAAGAATTTATTTTCCCTTAGCAGTATGTCTGCTTCCTTCCCGACGCCTCGACTGTTGCAGATGAAAGACCCGATATGCCCTTTGATTCTGAGTTGCTGCTTCTTCTTCAAAGACACAAAATGTATATCGTCCGAGTTTATCATCTGCCTTATGTATTCTAGGGAAAAAATTCTGACAGGTAAGTACTTGGGTAGTTTATATGGGGCCAACTCACACCCATAGACTCTAATTTCAGTGTGATTTTGATACAGGTACCAATAACCAGTCTTTGTATGATCCAAGAGATGTAGGATCCTCTGAACTTCGTCATTAATTCTGGGTTCGGGTCTGCCGCTGAGCATACTCACCACTGGGTGGTAGAACTGCTCGATGAACTGCTTGAAACTGAATTTCGTGGAGTTATGTTTGAGCAGAGAAGTCCATGTTGTTACTTTCTAGGGTCTACCATCTTCGTCCATCTTCTGCATAGAAAAAGCAAATTTGTCCGCTTTGAAGAAAACGAACAAGTATGCCAGTATTGAAGAATACCAGAACATGTCTTCTGTGGAAAAATTGATGAATTGTTCATGAATGTTGTCCGCTAGGAATGTGCTAAAGTTGAACTATGTAGTGGGTTTCTCATCGGTGGAGAAAATAGACAAAAATCCCAAAATGGGTTCATCTACCCATTGATCTGAAAAATAACCAAGTAAGGCGCATAGCGACATGATAACATGGTTTCCTTTTGTTGAGAACATGGAGGAAGGATGAGGGGGGTTTGTAGTGGGGAGCTGAGCGGATTGTGGAAGAAAAAGTTCAAAAATCTAAGCTCTTTGAGGAAAAGATAGCTTCTGGTATAGCTCTATGATGATCTCAAGGTTAAAAGGTGAGGCGGAGTCAGCTCGGGATATTTGCATCATTTGGTCGATGGTTTTTGGCATGATTAGGAAAATAATTTCCTCGGACGAAGATACAATGGCTCTCTTCTCAGGGATATAGTGGGCTTGGCACTTGAGGGAAAACTCTAGGAAGTGGTGAATCTAGGGGAAAATATACAAGGGTAGGTTGGACTCCCAGAGTCCAATTTCGTCACTCTGGTCCAGGAAGACTTCTTTAAGCCATGACTATAGGTCTGCGAAGTCAAAATCGCATTTTGTGTCTGCGATTAAGTAGTCTTTGTCGGCCAGAGGAATCCTGTTGAGGTCGACAGGAGGCGGGAGAAATGGATTTTCCTCACCTTCTGTTCATTTTGACTTTGGCGCCATTACTGTAACAATACCTGCAAATAAAATAAAAGTTAGCGGGGACGACTATAGATGTGGGCGACTGACTGTAACGGAGAGGAAAACGAGGTAAATTCTTTGGGGTGATGAGTGGGTAAATGGTGAAGGAATGAAGAGTGAGGATAGTTTTGAGTAAACGGGTATCCGTTGGGCGCGGGAGACAGGTAAGTTGGTTAACGGATAGGTTATCCAGTAATAAATGGCCAACAGGTCATTTAGAACATGAGATGGTAGGTGACAACGAATGAGGCATACAGATGAGTGATGTGGTGGTTATCGATTGGGGGAAAATATCATGGTAAAAGGACTTGCCACGAGTGAACGAGGGAGAAGGACTAACGAAGTAATGGGATGTGACTCCTATGGAAAGGTGGATAATGACGTTACGAGGTGACGAGGTATGTCAGACAGTAAGAGGTGGTGGGATTCAGGACCAGTAGATTCATGCCACGTATAGATAGGGGGGCCCGCCAGAGTAAAATTTCATTCCGGACCCCCCCCCACCATTAAAGGTAGATCAGTCGGGGGGGTCCGAAAAATACCTTGATTCGTTGATCTGCACACTTTACTTTTGACTGTAGATCTGTGCATGATCTTTAACACACATTC